>JAODAL010031843.1:0-47861 GCA_025379985.1 Phyllomedusa bahiana
TTAAGAAAAGTTTTTTCTATCTTTATTACTGGAAAAAAAAAAAAGTCCAGGAGGAGAAAATGCAATAAATTTGAAACAACAGGGGGAATACACTCCCTAGGTTAGAAGCTCTCACCTTAGTGTTTAAATTTATTGAAAAAAAAAAAAAAATACAGATTTTAAAGTGATATTAAATTTAGCCATAAACTTAAGAAAAAAAAATTCAGATTAATAAAAAAAAAGATTTTCTTATCATTTTTAATATCTGATACGTTCCCCTACTGGGGCCCAAAATTTTTAAAGGGATTTTTGGAATTTTGGGGAGATGGAAGAAACTTGCTCTGTCCATCCACGCATTGCCCCGGGTATTGCAGTATTTCCAGGCCTGCACCCCCTTTAAATTTTTGAAAATAAAAAAAAAAGTTAAAAAAATTTCTGCAAAAGCTTTTAAAAAATATTCACCTTCTTCCCCTGGCTCCATCCGTTCTTCGTTTTTCCTTTCCTAGTTAGGCTAACGTCCAATAATTCTATTTCTGCTAGATAGTGCACATTTTTATGATTACAAAGGGTTGGTGGGGTTTTATTAATGTATTGTAAAGTGGTCCGGCCTGCTTTCTATGTTTTGATTGTTAATAAATATTTACACGTAAAAAAAAAAAAAAAATGTTTGGGTGATTTAAGATCGATCCACCCTTTTTCCTTATATAAACCGGGGGTATTTTAAGAACAGGGCACTCATTCTAACTTTGCCATAAAAACAGGCCCAGGGACCTTCTGTCCCCTGTATGTAGAAGCTCTTACCTCTATTTACATAGGGCTCGTTATTTGCATTTAAGAATTTTAAATACCTATAGTCAATATAGGGAGGAGATTAAGAATTTTTGTTTTTTGGGGTTAGTTTTTTTTTTAACACCAATTTTTTCTTGTTTGACAAAAAATATTATCTACAACAAAAGGGGGCCTCAATGGGGCGAAATTTTCCCCTCTTAGCAAATATTTATAGCATTGTGGGGAAAAAAATTTCCTGTAACACTAATGTGTTTTTTCCCAGTCAGGGGGTAGGCCTTTATGACACCCCCCAATGGAAGGACCCGAAGATAAAATACCAGATTTTTTTTGGGTACATAAATGAGAAAACCCAGAATCTGGATTCACGCATAAATTACATCCTATTTCAGGAATTTTCTGGATATAACCTACGCTAAAGACATATACAACAACTCCTTATCGCAAACCCCTTGCAAAAAACTCATTATTGTTAGCCCTTTTGGGCCCCACCCCACCCATGTACAAAAAATATTCCAGGGGGAGAGTAATTAGAACAAAAAGAAAACAACTTCTTGGGGAAAATTTAAAGAACGGGAAAAAAAGAAACAATAGAAAAATTAAGTGGGGGTTATAATCAAAAATAAAGAAGCAAAAAAAAGTAAAAAAAAACTCTAAAAAAACAATTACAAAAATCAATAACAGACAGGAAAAAAAGAGAAGGATAAAATACAGGGGGGGGATAACTTCTCCACTCCCACTCTCCTCAAAAAAACCAGAAAATAAAAATAATCAAAAACCCATTTCCCCCATACGACCTGTAATATAAAACTGACAATTTTTTGTCAAAAGGGCAAAAAATTATTTTCCTAGACGGGGTGAAACCATTGGGTCAATTGCCCTCTCCCAGAAGTACAAACACATCAAAGAAAACGACAATTTTTTTGCAAACAAAGGGAAAATTCTGTTTTTGGTCATAAAATCTGCAAAATTTGCAAACCAGAAAACAAAAAAACTTCAGCTCATATACAAAGGAAAAGTTTTGAAAGACAACATAAAAACTGTAACACAAAAATACGTAGGAAATTTAATATCGTGAAACCAATGAAATGCAATAGTGGTTTAAACAAATATCAAAAAACGAGAAAAAAGGGAACATTATCGAGCAAAAAACCCTTTTTTGGGGAACACTACAGTCAGC
Organism: Phyllomedusa bahiana; assembly: GCA_025379985.1. NCBI lineage: Eukaryota > Metazoa > Chordata > Amphibia > Anura > Hylidae > Phyllomedusa > Phyllomedusa bahiana. Next base: position 1,946 of record JAODAL010031843.1, read on the forward strand.
TTTACAAAACCCTTGTATCATTTTCAGAATCAAGCACAAAAATATCACAGTAAATGGCATAGAAAAGGTGTTTCTAACTACAAGAGGAGGCGACCACAAAAGAAAGTTACTTTATAGAGAACCTGGTGATTTTTAAGTTACGCACACGTCACCAAGGTTTAAATATAAAATATGACTTATTATACCATTATTAAACGTGTAAAAAGGTGTGGAATTACATAGGATCAGAATATTTTAATTATTTTTAAAATTTGTTTTAGATTTTATGTAAGGCTAATAAATAAAATGTGAACACGACCAAGGCTAAAAGGAAAAAAGAGCCTGGATGAAATAGTTAAACAACAGAGAAGGGTAACACCCTTTAAAGCTGAACTTAAATGGAAAGCCTTTTGGAGTAAATATCTAGCACAATGATTAAGATTTGAAAAAAAAATCGAAACGCGCCCTTGTGAAATAGATCTGATCACTATTGTACATCGGATTGCAACTACCCTGTCATTCAAAAATTTAATATGTATCATTAAAAAGGAGTATATTTTTTAAAAGACAGCTGGCGAATGGAGTTTTTGGGAATTGTGATGTGCCGGAAAAACTGCAGAGCAAAAGTTTGGAGGAATAAGATCTGATCCATCCCCTATCTCTGAGGGTGGGTTTGGGAGGGAGGGGATTGTGTGTCAGTGGCAATCTCTGAAATGGATTTCTAGAAGTGCAAGCTGGATCAAGAGTTGGCTGTGTGCAGCCTATGCATTGGCCAGCTGTTGCAGTACTTCCAGCAGCGGTGCACCCCTTCCTAATTGTGTTGGCAGAAAGTGAAGGATTTCCAAAATTTCCCTCAACTGGAATTGAGTTGTGGGAGATTTAAGAGAAGCAGCAGCCACAGTATTGATTTCTTTCCAGCGCTCGAAGGGTGCTGAGCGTTTTGAAGCGTTTTTACAGTTGGTGCTGCTGAGCTAGTGGCTTCCGTTCCCGTGACACAGCTCCTGCAATCAGCCAGTGCACCCCGTGGCCAGGGCACATAACCCCCTGCACCTGGAGACACAGACCACAGCAGCACAGCAGCAGCAGCAGCAGCAGCAGCAGCAGCAGCTAATGCAGATTTTAGATAGCTGGCTGGCTGTTGTAGGGTATAGAGCGGTATACAGTGTATACAGATTGGTATTGCTGTATTTCCAGGACCGGTGCACCGCTTCCTATTCTGGTTTCTAAAAACAGACTGATTTCCTTAGTCAAGTTTCCTTGTTCAATGGCTTGGTTTCTCACTAACTTGCAGTTTTAGGTCCATGCTGTTTTTCTAGATCTGGTTGCTGTACCCAGGGTCACTCTTGTCCCAAAGCTCTGGGTGGGTATGTACCTGGAGCGTAAAAAAAGAAAAGAAAAAATAATTAATGTTTTTTTTCAATGACCACCACCATAAAACAATACTTGCACAAATGTGGCCAAGAGTCTTTATGACAAATAATAAAACAAATCACTATATTGAACAATGATGCACAAAGTCCAACTTTTTCAATTTAACCAAATGTGCATGTTAACAGCATAAAAAATTGTTTAGTTTAGGCTAAAAAGAGGACTCTCGTTCACACTGACACTCACCTCGGAGATCAGTCTGCTCACGTCCATGTCCATGCGGTGGTATGGTTTGGGAGGCATGCTGATGCGTCTTCTTCCATCGGGGCCAGGAAGTGCTTTGCAGGAGCATCCCGTGTTAAAGTGCAAAAGGACCTGCAAAAACAGACCCACTACAGGTGGGATCATTCTTCAAATTTTTGCAAAAAAATAAAAGACAGAAAAAAACTTCCGAAGAAACCCACACCAAGAACCTGTACAAATACCCTCACACACTTACTGCTCGGTATACATTGACTACAAGGTTACTTGTGCATCGGGAATTCGTGCGGACGAATGAACATGTTCTAAGTTTTCCGGACTGCCGTCGGTGCTAAAAACCGGCCATTGGAAAATCCGTTCATTGGGGACTGTTGAACGTATTTTCTTTTTTTTTTTTTTTTTCCAGCAAAAGATAACTTTTATTTTAAACACTGACAAGAAATTATTACAAGCAAATGGGTATATCAACACAGTGTACAGTATTCATCAACAAATTATGCTTGACAAGAAGATATAGATATGTACCATCAATAAGAGTCAAAGAACTGGAAGTTAACCAAACCCATAGGCCAAGGTATAATCACACGACCTAACTAGTACAGGCATATATTGATACAGAAAAGAGGGAGCTGCGCTCAATATTTACTATCAACTCTAATCTCCAATGCTACGGGTATTTACCCTTGAAAGGACAGGGGCGTTTCCCTATATATATATATATATATTTTTTTTTCTTCTCCCCCCCCCCTCCTCTTTCCCCTCTTCCCTCCCCTCATCTCCCCGACCCTGCCACAATTTCAAAGTGCTTTGGACCTAGTGAGCGTTACTTGTAGTAGGTAGAGGTTATTCAGGGAGAACAATTCTGCTTAACCGTGGCCACTTTATGAGGCGGGACCAGTAGACTAGTTTCTGCATGAAATTGGGTATTTACTCTGGCTATGACTTCTGTAAGAGAAGGAGTGGTAGAAGATTTCCATGAAGCAGCTATCGTACATCGAGCAGCAATCAACACATGGGCTAGCGATGTGTGGCAGTCATATGGTAATGTATTATATAGCAGATCTAACAGTGCCATTTCAGGGGAGAGGGTAAGCCCTATCTTGAGAACTTCCTGAAGTAGCTTTTCTACCCTGATCCACAAGGGCTGAATCACTGGACAAGTCCACCACATGTGCAGTAGTGAGCCAACTTGCCCAAATTGTCTCCAACAAGAGTTAGAGTATCCTGGAGTCGAGTGTGCAATTCGTGTGGGAGTTAGGTACCATCTCAGTACTATCTTTCTATTTAATTCTAGGTGGTTGACACAGTTGGAGTGTTTTCGTACAATATTTACAGCTTGCGACCAGCACTCTTGGGAAAAGGTCTGTCCCAAGGAGCTCTCCCAACGTACCTCGTAGTCTGGCTTGATGGATACTCCCTCATCAAAGAGAGTCCGGTAAGCGGCCGACAAGCTGCCCCTAGTTGAGGAGCTGGTCCATAGTAGCCTATGGAAAGGGGAAGAGGGACCCTCTCTTAGTGGCCATTTCATTGCCTGCACTGCATGTCTAATTTGAAGGAATAGATAGAATTGACTACGGGGAGTTGGTAGTCGGTTACACAATTCTTCAAAAGAGCAGAAATTATGATCTCGTAATAGTTCTCCTAAAGTACAGATCCCTAGGTCAATCCATATCTGTGTGGGTATGTCTGGAGCTAGACAATATAAGATGGACAGTGGGCATCTATTCCTGGTGACACCAACTCTTCCTGTCTTGGCTATATGCTTTAACCAAGCACTAGCTGCGTGGGACATAGTGAGTAGGCTTAATGTGGGCGGTTTCCACCCTAACAGCATAGCTAGTAGGTAGTCTCTGAAAGTACCCCTGGGGATAGAGGAGTTTTCCAGCGACACCCAATGTTGGGTCACTGATGAGCACCAATGTGCCGAAAGCGGTTCCAACACCGAGGCTACGTTGTACTGGTGGAGGTTCGGTACCGACAGGCCTCCAGTGTCAGATTTCCTGAATAAGTGTTGTCTATTTATCCTGGGTTTCTTCATATTCCAAATAAAATGAAGGAGTTGGTTCTGCAGTTTGGTTATAAGATCCCTGGGGAATAAGAATGGTAAAGATCTGGAGATATAGAGAAACTTAGGTAATAATAACATTTTCGTCACGTTTATGCGCGCTAGCCAAGACAGTAAAATATTCACAGAAGAAATTGCTAGACTTAATAAATTTCAACTGAGTTCTATTAAGTTCTGTTCAATTGTAGTTTCTATGTTCGGGAAAATTTTGATGCCCAAATACGTAATATGGGAGGAGGCCCAAATAAAGTCGAACTGGGAAAGACGTTGTTTCAAGGTCGGAGGGCAACTGAGGGGGAGGAATATAGACTTGGACATGTTTAGCTTATAAAAGGATAGTTGAGCATATCGTTCAAGCAGAGAGAGGAGTGCTGGAACAGAAACCTCAGGGTTCCGTGCCATGATGAGGATATCATCCGCATACATATTTACCTTATGGACCTGCCCATGAATAGTAATACCCTCTATATCTATTTCTTTCCTAATATGTTCTGCCAGGGGTTCCGCACAAAGGTCATAGATCAATGGAGACAAAGGGCAACCTTGTCTTGTACCATTTGATATATCGAATTTGGCCGACAAGAAGCCAGAGGCAAACACCTTGGCAGAAGGGAAAGTATACAGAGAGGTGATGGCCGAGAGAATCCTGCCCTGAAAGCCAAATGTCTGCTGAACCTTCCTCATGTATACCCATTTTATTCTGTCGAACACTTTCTCTCCATCTAGAGAGAAGAGAGAGAAAGGCGTATTCTGTATATGAGCTATTTGCATGATATTCAGTACACGTCTTAAGCCATCTCTGGCTTGTCTACCCCTGACGAAACCCACTTGGTCAGCATTAATTAAACAGGGGAGAAAAATCTTGATCATGTTGGCCAAAATTTAGGAGTATTTTTATGCTGAGTTCAAAACGTAGAAGTGGGCCTGTAATTTTGTACTCAATCTTCTGGTTTACAGGTTTGTGTATAGTAGATATATGGGCACAAAGCATTTCTGCCCGGGGAGGATCCCTTATCCGCTATTAACAAACATAAAAAAGACTAGAAAGGTGTGGGGAAAGGAGGTGGGAGAACAATTTTGTAATAAATCATTGGTGAAGCCATCTGGCCCCGGGGATTTGTTGCAATGCAATTTTGGAATTGACTGCTGTACTTCCTGTAGTGAGATAGGTGATTTATTTAAGACTTCAATTGGTTCACTTGTGTCATGGATGGGAGAGAGACTTCCCTCAGAAACTTGTCTATGGCTTCCGTTTCCTCAAGCTGGGGGAGTGTTGGATGTCTATTGTAAATTTATAGCAAACATAAATTTACCTCCGCAAAACGCGTTAGAGATCAGTAGAAGGAAACTAGAATACGACCAATGGTCGGTGAGTAATATAGGGAATACGCAATTTAGCCAGTTGTAATTTCACACTCCTCGGCTAGATTCTACTCGGCTCTATCCTCCCTGAAGATAAAGTTTCCAACGAGTTTGTTTAAATGGGAATTCCGAATTGTTAGGAAGTTGTAGTGGGTCTGTAGTTAGCTCTAATCGTTGCGAGTTTATCTTTTTAGGGGTTTAGAAGGTAGTCAGTTTAAATTGTAGTTGAACGTAATTTCATATTAAAGTCTATGGTGGGAGCCAAATGCTTGTCGGTTTTTCAGACGGTTTTCTCAAGACCACAAACGTCTGAAAACTGATACCAAAACCCTTGTCATGGGGACCTGCCCTAAATGAACTCTGAAAACAATATTTTTTCATATCAAAAGGTTTATTACATTTTCAAATTTTGAAAAAAAAAATTTTCTTTAAAAGTGGGAGACTGGGTCAAATGCCTTCTGGAAATCCAAACTAACAATGGCAAGAATCTGTTTACACTCTTCTTGGAACCATATGGTGTCTCGTAGGGTTCCAAGAAGTCTGGAGTTGTCCCATGCGCCCCAGCCGGGCACCACAAAGACTTGGTCTGGATGTATAACAATGTCTAAAACCAACTTCATCCTATTAACTAAAATCTTGGACATAAAACTTTAACTATAAAGTTTAAAAGCACAGTAGGTCTCTAGTTCTCTTGGCACTTTCTACTATTTTTTTTAAATAAAAACATGACAATACCATTCCTCCAAGACTCGGGTAAAAGATTACTTTTAACAGCTTCCTAAAAAATTAAAAACAAATGTTATTAAGAGAGCATCTAAAAACAGAAACCAAAACTGGACCTGAAGTTCTGACGGACACCGGGCTTTGCCTCTTGCAAAAACTCTTAACTGCAATAAAGAGCTCATCCAAAGTAATCTCTTTAGCTTGTTAGAAGTTCTCTTACCATTCCACACTCCAAAGTTGGTTTTCCCGATGTTCCCGAGAGTGACTTTGTCATAAACCTACACAGTAATGATACAATACTCTTGCCCGTCCTAAGAGAGGACAAAACATTTTAATAGTACAGAAGTCTCGAGTTGGCATTGAAATAAGGGGAATACCTTGAACTCCTCCCTCAAGATGGCAGCTTCCCCTATAGTACTTCATAGATGGTTAAAGGATTTTTCACACAGAGTGACAGAGTTCAAAATAACTCTGCACACACAAAAAAATAAGAGTCTTCCCAGGGTCCAGTCTGGCAGGGCCCAGACATCATTTGGCATGTGGTATCTTCATAGTATCTGATCCCTTCTTGAGTGGTATGCACCCATTATGGTGCATACGTCTGATGATCCTACATTGTAGGTGAAACAAGTTGGGACTCACTAGGAAGACTTGTACCCTGTGTATTCTGTATTTTATTAGAACCATTATATCACTAGGGATATTTTATGTACAGAGGAAATAGTGCTAGGATAGCACACAAAATAATGGCATAAAGTGGCGTTAAGACTTGATAAGGACTAGAAATGTATTTGCATAAAGATAACATAACAGGACAACACGTTTCTTGCTCTGTGGCGTGCTCTGTAGCAGAGTTTAAATGCAGGTGATACAGCATCCTTTCGATGGATGGGCATTGAGAGGATTTTTGCACCTGCTAGAGGTGGCAATATACGGGATAAACTGCTAGGCAGGGACGCTAGATGGATTTTTAACCTCTGTACAAGACAGCCGCAGGGATTAAATATAAAGTATGACTTTTTATATTATTACTAAATTATAATATCAAATATATTTTTAAGTCAATTGAGACAAATTTCTGATGTATATTTTTTATACTTGTTGTTAGATTTGAAATATGTATATAGATTTGTTACTAATGTGATCTTGTGACTATAGGGTTAACTTTATCTTAATGCTATATGTACTTCCGGGCTCCTATAAAAGGAATCCAGTAGTTTTTGCAATTAGACCAAGATTAAGGCATATTGCCGAAACGCGTCGGTCTGTTCGCATCGGACAAAATCTCGTGCTTACCCTATTTTAGTGGTTGATGCTATTGCTTTTGCTATATGATGACATTTCAACTCTGGAAGTTTTTAATGGGTGCAAATAAAGTTTGAGCATTTTATTAAATAGAGCAGCATTAAGTCTTTATATCAGTGTCTGAAAGCTAAACAAACGTGATGCTAGGTGATTTCAACACTGTACAAGTACTTATTAACTGTGGAGTTCCTCGGGTCATTCCGTGCAGACCTCAGTACAACAGGCACCCCGCATGTGAATACAGGGTAAGCTGAAACGATATTTCTTTGTAGAGTTTAAATAAAGTTACAGGCCACTCCTTTCACTGGCGCTAAAACAGCGTAATCAGGTGGAAACGTTCTGCAGCAGCAGTAGAAGCCGGCAGAAGTCAAACACATGGTAAAGAGAACTCTAGTCATCAGGAAGACATTAGTTACGTTTGCAAAACAATTAAGTGAGAAACCGTGTGATATGTAGTTAAAGAGCAATTAACAGTAGAAAAAGACCCAGCCTGGAGGGATCGCTACAAGATGATGATGACTGACGAGGGAAGACCGTGAGGTGTGAATTAAACACTATTAAGGGGAAAGTTAACCCACTTAACGGATTAGCTCTAGTGTGATCAGTGCAAGCAATTAAACCTTAATAACAAAGACATAAAGAAGTGTGGAGATAAGAAGCTGTAGATAACATAGGAGAAAATTATAGAGATTCCTAAAGGAAAGGTCATCCGTGTGTGGAGCCGCCCTTATCGGGTCAATGACCCTACACTATGCCGAATGGCTTAGTTGAGGGTCAATGTTATTAGGGTGAGAAGTTGCTGTAAATGGTCTGATGAAACTCTAATTGCTTGCAGATAATGTGATTATTGGTAGCTGTGTGTTAAGGACTGAGGTACTGCAAGAACCAACTGATCCTTAGTAATATCAAATAAGTAATTGTCATTTTGTAACCATCCACCATATACTGCCTTTGACTGTTGAATTACTTCTAAGATCATTTAGTTTATTTTGATGATGAATTGTGTGATTATCAATACAGAGAGGTTTATCTTTATCTTAATTTCTAGTAAAGTTATTGTATTATTGTGTATAAATTTTGTTCTGTTAAAAAATCCCATTCTGGCCGACTTGAAGCACTTTCTCGTGGTAATCTCAAAATAACAAACACCTTCCATTCTTATACAAACCTAAGTGTTACATAACAATGAATACTTCCTCAGGTATTATGATCCACCCGATACAAACCGAACATCATAAAAAGACCTACTGCAAAAAACTGCCTACAAAGAGAGCCAACGTACATGTCCCTCTCACAAAATTCTCACATTATTTTCCAAAATAAAATTTAAAAAAAAAAAATCAATGGTAACTCACCAGAGGCCCTTGTATCATTTTAAGTATCCCCAAGTCAGTTAGCAGATTTAAAGAAAACCCTTCTGAAGCATCAACGAGCAGGCTGGCCAAAAACTATAATACCACGGAAATGGAAGTATCACCTGTCCCCCCAACATTGAAGATTGGTTTTGCAGAGCCTTAGTGCGGTTCAGAGAACAGGAAAAATTGTAGCCCCAACTCCAGAGCAAGCATATTAATTTACTAGGACCTTGGTCTATCTAGATCCCTTTTCCAAAAACCGCTCCCCACTTTAATCTATCAATATCACCTGTATATCTGGGGTGGGCAGTAGGCAGTACTAGAATGCAACTCTCCTCCCTCTACATTTTGGCTTCCCTGATATACCAAATTCGTTTTTTCCTTTTATTCCATCCTCCCCTCCCGCTCCCGGCCGATTTTGTTCCTTGTAAGTGTGTCCCTCTTTCATGTCTGTCTTGTGAGATAGCCTATTGTTGTATGGGTTTTTTGTCTTCTCATGTTTAGTCGGTGTGGGATATTTTCTTTCCTTTAATTTAGTTATAATTTGACTTATTTATTTTTTTTTATATTTATTTTTTTTTTTAGGTTCTATTTAGGGTATGAAGGGTGCTCACAGCGCCCTATATCACGTAATGCTTCTAGTTTGTAGTATACATTCCATTTCTGCATGTCTCTTGGCAATTATCAGGAATGTTACGTCATCGTTATGCAAATAGATGTCTCAGTGATAGAGATTCCTCTCTCTCTTTCCTATTGTGCCAATGCAGTGTCTTGCTTTGTAAAAGTGATCTTACATTTGTTGCTGTGAGTTTATGCTCATTGACATATTCTGTCAATAAAATTTTCTCTAATTTGAAAAAAAAAAAAAATCAATGGTATGCATTGCCTATTGGAGCAACAACAATGATTAAGTAAAAAAGCAACATTATAAACATATCTTAAAAGGAAAACATCATGAAAAAGAAAAAACGTCTATATTGTTTAAATACAACTAATAGAATACTTAAGAAAAAATCCACTATTGTCCCTCCAGGAGAATTCCAACACCCAGAAAAAAACTGAAAGAAGTTTAGGACCTAAGGAATATCCATAATGGCTAATGAATCCAATTCTTAATAAAACTAAAATAATATCAGGGATAATAACAATATAATGAATACACATAAAAAGTTACACATAAAAAGCATGTATATAAAATACAAATAAGTAGAAGCCAGGTCTAGAAAGATTTCCCAAACCGAAATTTATATGGCAAAAGAGAATATATCAATGACACAGGCTCTATTAACCTAGTGAAAATCTAAGTCAATGTCACATGACTCATATAGACCTGTGATCTGCATGGAGAATACAAAAACTACACAGAACTACTAATGAATTGTACAAAATTTTTATTTTTTATTTTAGAGAATTGTGTGGCTGTGAGCCTTATGGACAGGTTTTGTGAAGAGGTTTTTAAAAGAATTTGGAATCATGTGAATTGTCCTTACTTTGCTAACGAAACTAAATATTTGTGTTGCATAGTCAAAGACAGATTACTCACTAGAGAGTTCTAAGATAAATCGGGGATGGATAAGTTATCACAGGCGTGAAAGGAGAAAGTAGAACAATTTTGGAGCTGCTCATTTACACAAAAATTATGGAGGAAAATTAGCACTTTAATTAAAAACCTTTGCCGGGTGAATCAGTTGAATTTATGAGACTTTTTTATTCTTATGGATTAAATATTGGTAAACATTATTAAAAAAAAAGTAGTGTGAAGATGACTCCATAGAAAAGTACAAAATATTTCAAAACTTGAGAGGTTTTATCTGGTATAAATTGTGTTATTTTTGAGCTATTTGTATTTATATTTCTGGAGGATAAAAAAGACCTTGGGTTAAAGAGAGCAAATGAGATATAGAAAAAAAAAATTAAGTTAAAACGTACTGACCTGAGGTTGGTAGAATTCTTCTTAGTTGTTTTGTTTGCTGTAAAATTGAAAAAAAGAGGGAAAATGTTAGACTTATTCATGATGATTTTGACTTTCAAGTCTTACATTTGAGACTTTACTCTAAAGATATAAGACTTAATCTGATTGGAAAAAATTGATTTTAAAATAGTAAGGTTGATTTTAACTTGCAGAAAAATGGCCCTTTGGAAAGTAAGGAATATTTTAATTTTTAGAAACAAGGTTTTATGTTGTAAACATTTTAATAAGTTATTTCTATCTATCACTGGAAAGACAGAAAAAACCTAGGAGAAGAAAATGCAATAAGATTTTGAAACAACAGTTGAATACACTTCCCTTAATTTAGAAGATCTCACCTTAGTGATTAAAATTATCGAAAAAGAGAAAAAAAATATTCGTTTTTTATAGTTATGATTTAAAGTTTTAGACATTAATCTTAAGATATAAAACTTCACTAAAAGGGGCGGGGGGGGGGGGGGGGGGGGGGGGATAAACCCCCGGGGGGGGGGGGCGAACAGCCCGACCACTGAGACGGGCCCGCACCTAGCACCTGCCCCAAACGTAGCGCCAACGGGGGCCCGACGGAGGCCCGCCCCCCATACCCCCTATGCTCGCCCACCTGCCTTGCCAGTGTCCGGCGGGGGGGGGGCGGGTCCACGTCGCCATCAGAAACCCCAAGCACCCATAAGCCCCGGGCCCGGATGACGGATCTCCGGGGGGGGGGGGGGGGTCCCCCTCCCCTAACCGCACAACCTCTACAACTCATCACCAACAACAGCCGCGCATCCCGGTCACGGGGGGAACCCCATCCCACCGGGGGGCCTACCTCCCCCCCCACAACCGCCCGCTAACCCCACACAGGGGGGGCGCTAAGCGCCCCGCCCCCGGGGGGCCACACCTAATCAACCGACTCTTCGCCGCATATACAACGGGTGGGGGGGGCCCCCGTTGCCGGCCCAACGACACCCCCTGAATAGCTCCCGCCTTTTTGGGGGTCCCCCTCAATCCCCCCACACACACACCCTCCACCACCACCGCACCCACCCCCCGCGACGCCCATCCGGCGCAAGCAATCGGGAATATATTGGAACAGCCACCCCGCGGGGCCATCATCACCATTCAACGGGGGGGGGGGGTGGGGGGGGGGGGGGGGGGGGGGGGCCCCCCCCAATCTCATTTATATATAACAACTGCCCCCTTCCCACCCCACCAAGTAACGGGAGAGCCCTGCCGGCTAGCCCAGGCCCAAACTACCGGACTGGGTGGGCGGGAACAGAGTGGTGATTGACTCCGCGTCACGGAAACGACCGCCGGCCCCATCCCTCTTATCACCAGCGCGGGTGAGGCTCCGGCGCCACGGGGGGCGTCGCCACCTGCGCCAGGAGGGCGGAGCCAACTCGCGGGGGGGGGGGGGGGGGGGGAAAACGAGTCGTGTAAATCGTCCGCCTGGTTTCGCGGGCAGGGTGGGGGGGGGGGGGGGCACCAAAGCCAGGCCCACTGGGGTCATCGTATTACAACCCCAAGCGGTCTCAGCCAAATTTGAAACGACCCGGTCGCTGGCCCGGACTCGCGGGGGGGGGGGGGGGGGGGGGGGGGGGGGGGGGGGGGGGGGGGGGGGGGGGGGGGGGGGGGCCCCCCCCCCCCCGCACAAACGCCAGGCCAAGCACAAAGATTCTCATGTGTGTTGGTTTCCCGACCCCGGGGACCCCCTCCTGGCCGACGGGCCGAGGAGACCAGTTCTAGCACCAACCCGTGCCCCACCATCTACTGTCACCGGCCGAGGAGATCCAGAGCCGAGACGCCGCCCCAACCGACCCTCATACCCACGTGTAATCCGGGCCTCCACCCAAATCCTACGCCACCCCCCCCCCCCCCACCCAGCCCCTCCATTGTCGCTGTCAGGCATATACAGTCACGAGACCCCCACCCACCCCGCGCCCCGCCATATAAGTGCGCCCACCAGTCGCTCCTTTTCACGTGGGGGGGTGCGCACAAGCCCCTTAATACCCCGAAACTCCTTTACCGCCCCCCCTCACCCAGGACCCCCATTCAGTGAAGCGTGTGTGTGATAACACCCGGTACCCCACACACCAGTGCCACGTCCCTCCCGCACCGTCTTCGGGGGGGGTCCGGGGTGTTTGTTTTGTGGTGTGTGGTTGTTGTTAGAGTGGGTGGTGTGGTGAGGGCAACGCGCCCAGGGTAGGATACTGGTATACAACTAACAGTTTTCATTATGAAAAAAGATCGATTTGCTGCATAAAACACTCTGGAAAAATATTTTCTCTTTAAAACTTGGAGGCTTGTGAAAATCATTCATGTTAAATCCAAACTTTAAAATAGCAAGATTCTGTTTAACCTCTTCTTGGTACCATATGGTGTGTCATATAGCACTTAAGTTGGCCCATGTGCCCCTAATGGGCACCACAAAGACCTTTTAAAATTTTTAGAGGATCATGTGGATGTGGGACCCAACATGGCAAGTTTTTGAAGAGTGTTTTTAAAAGAATTTGGAATAATGTGAATTGTTCTTACTTTGCTTACTTATTGGGTTGCATAGTCAAAGACAGATTACTCACTAGAGAGTTCTAACATAATTGGGGATGGATAAGGTATCACAGGTGAGAAAGGAGAAAGTGAAACTATTTTGGAACTGTTCTTTTACACAAAAAATTTAGAGGAAAAATAGCACTTCAATTACAAACCTTTGCCAAATGAATCAGTTGGATTTATAAGATGTTTTTATTTCATAAAAAAAAAAGTAGTGTGAAGATGACTCCATTGAGATTTTATTTTGTATAAAAGGTGTTATTTTTTTTAGCTATTTGTATTGATATTTCTGGAAGGATAAAAAAGACCTTGGGTTAAGAGAGCAAATGAGATATAGAAAAAAAAATTAGTGGAACGTCCTCACCTTAGGTTGGTAGAATTCTTCTTAGCTGTTTTGTTTGCTGTAAAATTGAAAACGAGAGAAAACTTTAGACTTTTTTCATGATGATTTTGACTTTCAAGTCTTACATTTGAGACTTTACTCTAAAGACATAAGACTTAATCTGAATGGAAAAAAAATATTTTAAAATAGTGTGGTTGATTTTAACTTGTGGGAAAATGGCCCTTTGGAAAGTAAGGAATATTAACATTTTTATTTCTATCTTTATTACTGGAAAGACCAAAAAAGTCCTAGGAGGAGAAAATGCAATAAGATTTTGAAACAACAGTGGAGTACACTTACCTTTGGTTTGAAGATCTCACCTTAGTGATTAAACTTATTGAAAAAGAGAAAAAAATACGAGATTTTTAAAGTGATGATTTAAAGTTTTAGTCATGAAACTTAAGATATAAAAATTCAGATTGGAATGAAAAAAAAAGATCTGTTCTTATCAGTTTAATATCTGATACGTTCCCTATCTGGGGACCATATATTAAATGGATTTTTGGAATTTGGAGATGGAAGAAGAGCTTGCTCTGTCCACTCCACGCATTGACCTGGTATTGCAGTATTTCCAGGACCGGTGCACCCCCTTTTTAAATGTGTTTGAAAAATAGAAAAAAGTTATTAAAAGTTTCTGCAGAAGCTTTTTAAATAATATTCACCTGTCTTCCTTGGCTGCTGTCCCTTCTTCGTCTTTCCCTTCTAGTTTGAGGCTAACTGTCCAATAATGCAATTTCGTAGGTTTCTGCTAGAGTAGTGCATATTGTGATGTATTACAATAGGTTGGTGAGGGTTTGACGTCCCATGGGGCCTGCTATATATAATGTACGAATTTATTAATGTATTGTAATAATAGGCGGTGCGGTGCCTGCTTGTATATGCGTTTGATTGTTAATAAATATTGATACAGTAAAAAAAAAAAAAAAAAAAAAAAGTGTGGTGCTGCTGAGCTAGTGGCTGCCGTTCCCGTGACGACAGCTCCTGCAATCAGCCAGGTGCACCTGTGGCCGGGTCACCTTACCGCTGCACCTGGAGACACAGAGCCCGCAGCTGCTGCAGATGTTAGATAGCTGGCTGTTGTACGGTATAGAGCAGTATACAATGTATACAGATTGGTATTGCAGTATCTCCTGGACCGGTGCACCCCCTTCATATTCTGGTTTCTAAAAACAGACTGATTTCCTTAGTCAGGTTTCCTTGTTCCATGGCTTGGTTTCTCACTAACTTACTCACTGACTTTATTCCTTCCTATTCTGGTTTCCAAAACAGACGCATTGGTTGGTTTACTGTTTGCTTACCTTATCAAACCATGACCCCAGGGCAGTGCCGACTTGGGGAAGCCTAAACCCCCTAATTCCCCAAAAACCCTCCCTTGACCACCCCCCACCCCAACCCCAATTAAAACACAACAAATGGCGTTGGATTAAATGGCCACAGCAGCTGTTTTTTTAAAAAAAATACAAAAACAGTAATAAATAACCTTCTATTAACCAACATTCCGAACTACCGACACACCCCCAAACCCCACCTTCCCCTCCTGAACAACCCCCCCGAGCATTCCCCCCCCTTGGGGCTGCTGGTCCTTGGAGCCACTCACACGGTCTGGCAACCCAACCACCTTTATTGTAATTACCCCTCAGCCGTCACCCCCAAGCTCGGGGCACCAAGCCGCCACCCCTGGCAGCCGTACAATCACCTGGCTCTCAGGGAAGCCCCTCCTGAAAGAGCCAAACCCCCCGGTCACCAGACCAACCACATGTTCCATCATGTGATTTTAGAGCCATAGAAAGGGGTATGACTCCCCCCACCATCACCTAGCTCCAAGGGGCCCCACCGCCACAGCAAGCATGGGTGACCACCTCAAAACATGTGCCGCTCCCCACAGCCCCAATGCCCGCTCTACCCCTTCCTGAATTCCCAAAATCCAAAAGTTTTCCGGGCCTACGGGGTTAAGGGTACCCCCCCCCGGCCCTCCAAAAAAATTGCCCTCTCCCGGGGCTCCAGTTTCCCCTGTGCCGCAAAAAAAAAAAAAACCCGTCTTTCCCGGGGGCCCCACAAAACCCCGAAATACCCCTATTAAAGTTAATGGGGGGGCCTTTTTAAAAGTTCGCTAAAACCGAGATTGCTCCACGCCTTTCGAGGAACAATTTTCCGACCAGCCCAGCAGAATACCGGGAAAAAGCGACCACGGCCGCAAAAAATTTCGTGGCAAATGTCCCAGTAAAAGCCCCAAAAAACTGGGGGGTTTGGGCCCAAATCTTTTCCCCCCTAGGTGAATCCCCAAAACCACGCCCGGGCCCACTCGACCCCCAAATGGGCAAAATGATGAACCGGGGGCCCAAGGCAGGTTCCCCCAAAAAGGCATACCAAGCACTCCTAGCCCCCGGGTACACAGCCTTTTTCTCGGCACCCCCATTGTCGTCCATTTAAAGCGCAAGTCCGCTCGCCCCGCCCCCCAGAAAAAAAGGAGTGTCCCGGGATCCAAAACCAGGCCAGGGGGCTTAAAACCTGAGAAGAAAAAAAACACCCCCAGGGGAAAGGGGGGGAAAAGAAAAAAAAACCCAAACCAAAGAAAAAGGGGACAAAAGACCAAAAAAAAAAAGGGAAAAAGGGGGGAAGGGATGAGGGGGTTGAGAGGGAGGGGGTGGGGGGGGTGGGGTAACCGACACTAGCAATCAAATGAGGGGGGAATATTTCAGGGGCCCGAAACTTTTAAATTCCCAGCGCCCAATCCTCTTCACTGCTGCCGGGAGAAAACTCCAAACTCGCCCCCTCTGTTTTCGCTCCAACCGGAAATGAGTGAGGACCAAAATCTGGGCGGATTTTCCCAAAACCCCCCTGGCCCCAAAAACCTGCAAACAAACCCCCCGTGAAAATGGAAAAAGGGAAAAAAAAAATTGCCCCCATCATGCTGAAACCAAAAGGGCCAGAGGGTAAATAAAACCCCAAAAACTGCATAAAAGGCCCCAAAAAAAACTCACCGGGCACAGGGAAGAGTTTCCCTTTCCCTCACCCATAACCACCAAATTTCCCCGGGCCAAAACATCCCTTTTGTCGCCTAATCCGAAACCGCACTTAAACCCCCCAAAAATTAACCATCTTCCCAAAGTAAACCCCCCGCCCACCTTTCGGCTTTTGGGGAGGGCCAGCTCAACCCAAAACGCCAGACCAAAAGAACAAACCCCAAAAAAACGCCCAAGGAAAAAAAACCGCCAAAATCAGCCGGGGACCGGCAAACCTGCTCCAACACCACACCCCCGGGGCCCTTCAAACAAACAAATTTAAAGGCCGGAAAGACCCCCCCTTGAAAAAGGAACCAGGAAACAGCCCTTGCACCCAAGGGCCCATCACTCTCCTGAACCCCCTTCACCCAGCCCCCTTTAAGCCAAAAAAATTTTCCAAAAAATTCCCCGCTGCTTCATAGGCCATCCATGGGCTTCTCAGAAAAGGGGCGGGCCCCGGGTTAATTGTTGGCTTTCCCGTTGAAACCCTATCCCCAAGTGCGCTGGGGAAAAGGGAAAACCCCGAACCGATGCTCCCGGATCCACTCCTGAAAGCGGGGGCCCCAAAGAAAACGAGACCAAAAGGCCAAAGTAGTGATTATGGGACTCCCAGAATGGGGTTCTGCCCCCACCCCGCATTAAAAAGCCAAACACCGAATAAATACTTTGACGCCCAAAAAAGAACCACCCCTGGAGGAGAGGGTGCCGACAAATTTTTGATGGCTTCGACCTTCCTATCCGAATTTACCCCCAAATCCCACCGCGACCACTATGGGAAACAACTCGAGCAACGCCAAATTCCCCACCAACCCCGATTGCACCCAGTCCACAGGCCAAATCCCGCACCCCACTCCCTTGCGAAAAAAGGGCCCCCAAAAACCCCTGCTACAGACAAATCATGAAAATATCCCCCTCCCGTTTGTAAAAGGAATCAACCCAAAATCAACGAATGACCATTGTAACATCCAAAAACTTTCCCCTCCATACTCGCAAGTCCTCCCTCAACTCCCCCCGAAAGCCGCACAAAAGGGCGGCGCACGAAAACCCCGAAGCGAACGCTAGAGCCCGCAAAAACCCTGCCCCATAGCTAAGCGACAACAAATTAAGCTTGCCCAACAGGGGTTGCAACCCCGAACTGAAACTTCTTTTACAACCTCACCCCCAACCTCCCCAAACCCCAAGGCCTCGGCTTTCCCCGGGGGGAAGCTCCAAGTCAGGCCTGCGTGCAATTCAAACCCCCAAGAAATTCAAACAATGGGGGGGCCTTTCGTTTTTTCTGGAGCCAAGGCACCCCCGAACTGTATGAAACCCATGCATTGTCCGAAACAACATCCAAACGTTGGAGCCTTCAGGACCAATCACAAAAAACATCCAGATAATGGATGATCGAAGGAACCCCCGCCACATCCCGAACCACCCATTCCAAAAACGAACTAAAGGCCTCGAAATAGGCACAAGAAATTGAACAGCCCATCGGCACACACCGGTCCACAAACAACGCCCCCTCCCAAAAACACCCTAACAACCGCACGCTGTCCGCATGCACTTGCAATAAGTGAAACGTCGCTTCTATGTCAGTTTTTGTCAGCAACGCCCCCGAGCCATACCGCCGCACCCAAAGAGTAGCCGTATCAATTAAATTTTTCCAAAGGGAGGAGGGAAAAAAATCTCGACATATTCGTTGTTCCAAATTTTCTCCTGAACCTCCTTCAAATGCGCCCCCAACAGACCCTCAAAGCAAACATTCACCTCTCCTCGTGCCTTGTCATCTAACCGGACTCCTGCACCTCCTTATCTGTCTGAACCGAGACCGCCGTAACCCGAGACACTGGAGCCTGAACCCCACTACTCACTACCCCACTACCCACGCCAAGTGCTGCCCCGGACACCGCGGCCAATGCTGGCCCCCAAGCACCCACCCCAGCCGCCAACCCCTGCCAACCTGACACCTCCCCCCTCACGGTACCTGGCAGAGTAGACCTGGGGCCCTGGCAAGGTGCTGCGCCCTGCGACAAGAAGATAGGAGGAAACGGACAGGACAGAGAAGTATACTCACCCGGTTGTGTGGGTGCTGTGAGCCCACCATCCGCCGGAACCGATCCCGGTCGCCGATCCTCTAAAGCTGGAAACCCGCTGGCTAGTATCAGACTGGACATGGATGGGGATCTGGAGCCAGAACGCCCATGCGGAGTCACAAACGCCTCTGATGAAGAATGCGGGGACCTCTCCACCGCCGCTGAAAACACCCCGGTCAAGTCGTCAGGGCCGACCAGATGTTGCCCGCTCCCCTCTACCCTGCGGCCATCCGCCGCCACTGCACCCAGATCTCGCCGAACCAGGCCGAGCCCCCTGACCAGCACATCACCGGGGCGACCCGCCGCTGCTGACACTGCTGAAGGGCCAGGAGGCGCAGCAGGTACCACCGTGGAGCGAGGCCTGCTGCCCTCCGCTGAGCCCGGGCGCCCAGCGGAATTCCTCCCAGCCCGGTGTCTATTCCCTGTGGCCACACTACTAGACCCCTGGGCTGAAGTGTCCCTGGAGGGGCTTCCCCTGCGCCTCCGGGCTCTGGGAGTGACCTCAGGGCTCAGGCGCTGCGGCGGCCTGGCCCTGCGGCCCACTCTCCCGGCGCCAACCACCGCGGCCGGCGCCTCAGTTTCATGCAGGGCCTCATCTACCTGCCGCTGGAGCCAGTCGCCTCCTCGGGATCCGGCTGCCGCCCGCAGCCGGTCCAACAGCTCCTCTACTCCTGCCATGGCCTCAGGAAGCAGCGCGCGTGGGTCCTTTCAGTTTGGTCCCCTGGGCGCGTCTGCTTCCTGCGGACGTGCGGCTGGCTTAAAGCCAGCCCTGCATGAAGTCCGCCCACCCAGGGCGCGGCACGCAGGGTCATGGGGGGAAACCTCCACCTCCGCAGGCTCCCGCTCCGGCCCCCGTCTATAGATAGATTAGATATCATATTGACAGTATTCTGCTGCGTCACCTATAAAAGAGTATTTCTTTTATCGGACCATACTCCAAGTAGTTGAATCTTTTTAGACTGTACCTGGAGCAGCGGCACATTCATATCTCTCCATGAGCCCAATACCAGATAGTCACTTTTACTTAAATTAAGTGAAAGCTGCACAAAAGTGCTCAGTGACTCGAATTACTCTTCTTAAAGGGTCTGTAGAATTACAATAAAAAATGTTATATCATTTAACCTTTTATTTCAGCACCATTGCTTCCAGGGATAGGCGCATCCTGAACTCTATTTTTTTTTCATATATAAACATAGAGAGTAATGGTTCAATGGCAAAAATAAATAATAGAGGTGACAATGGGCATCGCTGCTTTACCCCAGACTACAAAACTCTTGTACATAAGATCCCCAGCAGTGGGTGGATAGTAAGGTGCTTGAGGAAGTGGAGGAGGTATAAGAAGCATGGACGGGGGAGAGCTATAGAGGAGGTGGACAAAGAAGGGTCTGTCAGGGCAACTTCGGCCAAGACCACTCTCTCTAAGAGATGGTGTAAGAGGCGCAGCAGGTATGCCTGTTAACCACTGCACGGAGAAGACTATCAGACAGATCTCCGGGAGGGCGTGGGGTGAAAGACTGTTGCCCCAGCGTGACAATAGATCTTAAAGTCATCCAGATGATTGGGAGTGAGGTGGCGACAGCAACCTGCGATGTCTCTTGCAAAATGATCCCGATCATCAGGACAGAGCTTCCGATTCACCTTCCCTATCTCTGTCCCTCTTATGGCGGGTTCTTTCACTCACCCTGATGTTGTAAGAGGTGTGTGGGTAGGAACCGGGACGCGATATGGGGGTGAACTCCAGGGTGGCAACAGCAGCAGAGGCAGTTGCGCCACATGTCTCCTCCACAGAGTTGTGCCCCACCCCGGCAGGTCTTCATCTCCCCCCGTGTAGTGCTAGGGAAATGTGTGACTATTTGATGTCATAATATCCATTTCTTGTATATTAAGCTAATTATAATTTCCATTGTATCACAAGTTATAATCACACTGGCTTGCATACCTATCTCTCAAGCCTGTAGACTTCACTTGCTTAATTTACGACCTAATGGGGCCATATCGTCTGGTTTCGGAGTGATTCTGTATTCCATATCTTAGACTCAGGGAGCTGGCCCATCCATGGTACAGGATGAGGTCATACAAAAGAACTCTGTACTCTAAGTGGACACAATACGTAGGTTGTCTGCCTGTTTTTTTGTTTAAGACCAGGACAGCTTGTGGTGACTTCAGAAGCTCTGGTACCCAGCGTTAAGGACGCTTGCGCTGGTGTTGAAGTCCCTCCCGGAGTTCCCTGTTTTCGCCATTTAAGCTTCTCATGGCTGAAGTTATAAAAACAGGTGATGTTATAAGCTCCGAGGTGAAGTTTGTAAGTATTTTACCTTTGTAAATACATATTTAGCAAAACACCCCGCTGCTGGAAACTGTATGGGGGAGGGGGTCACTCTCCCTCAGCTGATGTTTCCTCCTCTTTTGGACATTGCCTGTTGATCTAGGATTTCACGTGAATTAGTCAGTACTTACGGCTAGAGTTCCCGCTGAGACATGAACAACAGCTCGTCATGGTAGGTGATCTTAGGCCGATGGGAGGGAGAGGCACCACTTCGCTCCCCTTACTGGTGCCACTTGACGAATCGGTCCCGCACGTTCTTCCAACGTTTCATCACATCCTCCACTGTGGAATGAATTATAGTGGGTTAAATTTAAAGGTGACTGATACTTGACTTTTTAAATTCTGGCCTTCCCACATTACCTATTGCATCGCCTGTCACCACAACCTGTCAGTTGTAAAAGGGGACATCAATGCTGTGACCACATGTGGCCACAGACCTGAAGTCACTTTTAGGCCTCGTTCACACGGCTTATTTGGGACGGATTGGCGCCGTACTCCGCGCCGGATTTGCGCTGCAGTGCGGCGCCAATCCGTCCCTGTCATTACGGTAATCCACTGCTCTCATAGGAACTCAAAGAAAAATATAGTTCCCGGCGCTCATCTATTTAAAGCTCCAAGTGATCCAAGGAGTTAAGAAAAAGAATGTTTAATAAATAAACAGCTCATAAAAAGGTTATAAACCCTTGGCAAACATACAAAAATTAAAATCACTAACGACGCGTTTCTCGCCGAAACCGGCGCTACCTCAGGAATTGTGATTACAGAAAATGCCGGGAAAAGCAGTCATTTAAAAGAATTCCGCACTTCTCATTGGGCGGCAGAGCCGGCCAATGAGAGTGCGAGCGACGAAATACCCATGTTGGCCTATGGAGAGAAAACTAACCAATCGCTGTGGATCTGGCAGTTCCAGTCATTTAAACATATGGCCCGATTGGTTGGGAGAGCTCCCGTTCTCCCAACCAGTCAGGGAGCGAGCCGCACTCCCCTATGTTGTTACTACACGAGCAGAGAGGAAAACACTAAAATATAAGAGCAAAGTAGCTCCGATAAATATAACCCACAGCGATGCACTGAAAGAGCGTGCTGATGGAATATATAGACAAAGAGCGCCCGGGTAGGCGCATCTCTGTATGTATTGTCAATGAAAGTCCACAGCCCAGCCGTGATTGGCTAGACCTAAGGGGGCTCGTCCTTAAGGACCAATAAAAATACGAGCTACTCGTACCATTATATCTCTATAGGAAGAGTAACTCGATGAATAGCTGGTTACAAGGAGGAGAAGACTCGACTCCTTCAACCAGTGAAGGAGCGAGCAACACTCTATAGGAATTATCATGGTGTTGAAACTCATTTCACGTCTAGGGTGATAATATACTAAAAAAATATACATTGGTTGATTCTCATTGAAAAGCAGAGAGTTGAAATTGTATCGCCCTATGGAGCTATGGGAAGCTAAATGTAATTATATACGTAGAAAAGTCTGGCTCAGTCAATAGTTGATCCAGGGCATAATAAACATGGTGTTGCCAGCAATCAAAAAGGACGGGCATTTACCAAAGTATAATAGCCCAATGGACAATTACATTATAGCCACGGTGGTCAGACTGGCCAACCGTGCTGATGTTCCTAAACATAGGTATTCAATCTGAGAGCGCTCCTATAAGCGCATCTATATGGTTTTTCTCAATGAATGTCTGCACCCTAGACGGGATTGGTTAGATCCTAGGGGGCTCGACTCTTAGGACCAATAGGAGCACGAGCTATTTACACAATGTATTTCTATGGGAAAGTAGCTCGGTATGTGATTGGCTATACAAAAGGAGGCTCGGCTCCTTCAGCCAATAAGAAAACGAGCGACACTCTATGAGAATTGCAATGGTGTTTTCACTTACTCCGACGCGCGCGTCTGGAGTATATTTGATTCACTCTGGTTTTAATACAACCTGGGGATAGTGGAATATAGTATAATCACATGGAAAACAGAGGTCTAGCTCGGTCCATGGCTGGCTTGGAAAGCAATGAGCTCAATGTAATCAACCATTAAAATAAAAACATTTACAGTGATCCTATTACATATAGATACAATACAGAATGTATATGAGGAAAAAAGATTATATAAACACAATAAACATGAAGGGGGGGGGGGTTTAATAGATGAGCTCTACTGCCTCATTCATCCCTTTAGGGCATATGGTCTGGAGTTTAAACATCCAATAGGTTTCACGCTTCTGTAGAAGCTGAAACCTATTGGATTTGTGTTGAGGGACCTGATCTATAGGGGTTATTCTCAGAAGGCTGAAATCTTGGTCGTGGTATTCCAAGAAATGACGGGCTACACTCTGTTTGAGTTCCCCTCGCTTAATACAGGCTCTATGCCCGTTAAGTCTCATATGGAGGGGTCGTGTAGTGCGGCCCACGTACTGAAGATGACAACTACATTCGATTATATAAATAACGAAATTACTTTTACAGTTTAAGCTTTGTTTAATGTTATAACTATCTTTCGTGAAATTAGATATAAACTGTTTTGTATTGTTGATGCTCCTACAGCATAGACAGCATGAGAGTTGTGCCTCTAGACTAGCTGCACAACCGTACTAGGCGAGTTCATACCTATTAGTGTATTTCACCAGTATCGTTTCTGACATACTTCACTATAAGGAGCGCCCCTCCGTGGTTTTCTTTTCCTTTCTTCACTGCTCTCAGAGAGAACAGTGGATTCCGTCGCTCCTCCCCGCTCGGCGAATCCGCCGGGCGGGGAGAAAGTGACATGCACATTATCCAGGCGCAATACGCGCCGTGGATAATGCAAGTCTATGGGGCCGGGGAGCGGCGCCCCCTGACGCGCTCCGGCCCCGCCCCCTATTCACGGAGGATTTGTTAGCTCAATACGGCTAAAAATTCCGTCGGGAATAAGCCGTGTGAACACGGCCTTAGGAACTGACGTTTTGAAATGACAAGTGCTGGATTAGGGAATATGGGAAGAGCAGTGTAAAAAAGTCAATTCACATCAGATTGACAACCAATATGACAAAAATATTAATATAAAACTTAACTTACGGATGAGCCCCTGCTTTTGGGCATCATACCCTCCCCAGTCCCCTGGGTACAGCACTTCACAGATTTCGGTCCATGCTCTGTTTTTCTGGATCCGGTTACTGTATCCAGGGTTGTTCTTGTCCCAAAGCTCTGGCTGGGTATGTACCTGGAACGTAAAAAAAGAAAAGAAAAATAATAAAAAAATGTTTCAAAGACCAGCACCATAAAACAATACTTGCACAAATGTGGCCAAGTTTCTTTATGACAAATAAGAAGTCAAATCACTATATTGAACAATGATGCACAAAGACCAACTTTTTTCACTTTAACCACATGTGCATGTTAACAGCATAAGAATTTGCTTAGTTGCGGCTAAAAAGAGGACTCTTGTTCACACTGACACTCACCTTGGAGATCAGTCTGCTCACGTCCATGTTCATGCGGTGGTATGGTTTGGGAGGCATGCTGATGTATTCTCTTCCATCAGGGGCAGGAAGTGCTTTGCAGAAGCTTCCTGTGTTAAAGTGCAAAAGGACCTGCAAAAACACACCCACTAGAGGTGGGATCATTCCTGCCTTTTTTTTTTTTTTTTTGCAAAAAACTAAAACTGCAAAAATACTGCCCTAAACCCATGCCAAAAACCAGTACAAAAACCCTCACTCTCTGCTCGGTTTACATTGACTCCTATGTTAATTTTCCGTCTGTTTTGCTGCTGCTGTTCCACCTAAATGCGAAGTGAATTCTTTATAAAGGTCTTGCCACCCCCGGCATACCGTATTGTGGCTCTTCCAGCCATAATTGCTCCAAACGGATAGGATCTTCCTCCAATAGTAGAAGGAGGGGTTTCCGGCAGTTAAAACCACGGGTCCACGGGTCACGGGTCCAAACTGATCCAAAGCCTTCTGGTAAGATTCTCAATTTTTTACATTCCCGCAATTGTCTGAAAACCAAATGCCTAAAATTTTTATCTCTTAAGATATTATAAGCTCACAATCGGATTTTACACTGAAACCACCAGTCGGCAAAATACCAGATTTGTGTAAGTTGACTTTAAAGCCAGCCGCACCACAGAACCAATCTACTGTTCTTAACACTCTCCTATAGCTCCTTACGTCCTTTACTACCGCAGTCACATCATCCATATATGCTATGCTCTTGACTTGCTCACTATTACTACCAGGAGTAAAAAAAAGCATTAATAACTTCATCTTTCCTAAAAGCAACTAAACGAGGCTCAGTCGCGCACACAAATAAAATTGGGGAAAGGGGACACCCCTGCTTTACTCCACTTCTAATATAAATACTCTCTGATAAAAAAAACCATTAACTGAAACTTTACTAAAACAACAAGCAAAAAAGTGACCTAAAGGGGTCGTCTCACTACAAGGATTGCTGCTTTTTAAGTTAAAGATCTTGGAAAAACAAGTCACTTTGCAATATGTGTCCATTAACAGTGTCCTACCTATTCCTAGATATCCCCTCTCATATGGGCTGCATCAGCTACTCAGGTCGCTGTAGCAACAGACCAGTTCGATCTCTCCTGAAAGGCTGCCAGCACTGGTTGCTATAGCTACAGACCTGTTCAATCTCTGCTGATAGGCTGCCAGCGCTGGTCGCTATAGCTACAGACCTGTATTGATTCTCTGCTGATAGGCTGCCAGCGCTGGTCGCTATAGCTAGAGACCTGTTCGATCTCTCCTGATAGGCTGCCAGCACTGGTCGCTATAGCTACAGACCTGTTCATCTCTGCTGATAGGCTGCCAGCGCTGGTCGCTATAGCTAGAGACCTGTTCAATCTCTGCTGATAGGCTGTCAGCACTGGTTGCTATAGCTACAGACCTGTTCAATCTCTGCTGATAGGCTGTCAGCACTGGTTGCTATAGCTACAGACCTGTTCAATCTCTGCTGATAGGCTGTCAGCACTGGTTGCTATAGCTACAGACCTGTTCTCTCTGCTGATAGGCTACCAGTGCTGGTTGCTATAGCTACAGACCTGTTTGATCTCTCCTGATAGGCTGCCAGCACTGGTTGCTATAGCTACAGACCTGGCTTCTACTGCAGCCTAGTGGAAGCCAGTAAGCACGCCCCTGAATTCAAAGTGAAACCAAGAAAACAGGACTGAGGTGAGATGATTCAGTGTAGTGAGACGACCCCTTTAATGTGATTTATAGAAATATCCGGAAAACCCATCTTTCCTAAAAACAAGAATAAAAAGTCCTGTGAGACTCTATCATACGCTTTTTCAAGGTCAAAGGATACAGACGCCATCTTCTGTTTTCTATCTTTTACATCCCACAAGATGTCTCTCACCAATAATAATGCGTTCGATATTTCTCTTCCAGGAATAGCACAAGTCTGATCTAACCCAATTACAGACTTCATCACATTTGCCAATAACTTTGCGTAAATTTTGGAGTCAGAGTTGAAAAAAGTAATTGGCCTCCAGTTCTTCATTTTTTCTTTTCCCCCCTTTCTTAAAAAGTAAAACGATCAGACCTTCCGACCAAGATTTCGGCACAACACAAGACGACTCAACGTACTTTAAAACTTCTAAAAAATCCTCCCGAATAAAACCCCACATGACTATATAAGATGCAATCGGCAAACCATCCAGCCCGGGCGTTTTAGCATTTTGTAAACTACTTAAGGTTTTAACCCCTTAAGGACCCGGCGTTTTTTGTTGTTGACACGTTCGTTTTTCCCTCCTCGCCTTCCCAGAGCCATAACTTTTTTATTCTTCCACCTACATAGACGTATGAGGGCTTTTATTTTGCGGAACAAGATGTACTTTCTAATGGTTTTATTCACTGTACTATAGAATATACTGGGAAACCGCAACAAAATTCCAAGTGAGACAAATTGTGAAAAAAAAGTATTTTTGCCATGTTTCCGGGTGTTTTGCTTTTACGGCGTTCAATGTTCGGTAAATACAATGTGTTATCTGTATTCTATAGGTTGATAAGCATCCGGCAATACCAAACATGTAGGGTTTCCGTTATGTTTTGGTATCGTAAAAAAATTCCAAACATTTTCTATTTTGGAAATTTTCACCGTGGCGCCAGTTTGTGCGACCAATAACTTTTTTGTACTAACACCTCACACATCAGTGAGGGAGCATTTTTTGCGGGCTGAAGTGTACTTTTTATTGCTAGCAGTGTGGAATGCATGCGACTTTTTTGATCACTCTTATTCCATTTTTTGAGTGACGTAAAATGACCAAAAAACGCAATTTTGATGTTTGGAATTTTTTTTCTTCTACGGTGTTCAGCGTACGGGATAAATGATGTTATATTTTTATAGATCGGACTTTTTTGGACGCGGCGATACAAATTATGTGTAACTTTTTTATTATTTTAATTATTTTATTTGTAAAATGGGGAAAGGGGGGTTATTTGAACTATTAATACTTTTTTTTTGTACTTTAAAACGTTATTTTTTTTTTCACTGTAACATTGAGTTCCCCTAGGGTCCTTGAACACTAGGGGGCGCGATTGTTAATACAGCCTAATGAATTGCATAGGCAATGCATTAGGGTGTACAAAGATGGCGGTTTCCCCACTTCCTGCCTACAGCCGGAAGTGGGGCAAACCGGGACATGGCAGTGACGGAAGCCTTCACAGGGCTCCCCACTGCCGTGTCCGATAGTCGGATCGCTGCAGCTATGCTGCGTCGGTGCCGATGACCCTGACGATTGGTGCGCGGCACCGATCGTCATTCAGTCAGACGCCGCGGCCATCTTTGCCGCGGTGTCTGATGGGTTAAACAGCGGCAGCAGGCGACACCACCCGCCGGCGCTGTTACTGCCTGGTGTTAGCGGCGATTAGCCGCTAACACCTGGTGGCTGTGCGGAGGGTGGGTCGCCGAGCGATCCCCCTGCAAAGCCCCATAGCGGCCCTGGGACGTACTCATACGTCCAGGGTCGTTAAAGAGTTAAAGACCTCCTCATCCTTTAAATCACCACTCAAAGCAAGTTTCTCTTCATCCAAAAGGACTTGATCCAAACCATCAATAAAATGTTCCTTCAAAAAAGAATCTATACTTTTCTTTTCATACAAATCCCCATAATAGTCCCTTACTTTCCCTAATTTCCCTTCTATGCTCGTCTCGCCCTATAATTGCTCCATAATACCTCTCTTACTAAAAAATTTTTGTAAAAAGAACTTACAACACTTCTCGTCTTCCTCAAGATTCCTGACCCTGGCATTAAAAATAATTTCCTTCCCCCTTTCTCTTATGTAAGACCAAATTTTATCCTTTAAAATCTCAGGATCTAGGGTTGTCTTTTTTTTTTTTTTAAATTCCCTTCCCTCCTAGTATTAATAAGGGGGGACTCAAGAGCTCATTTTCATGATAGTTTAGGAGAATTCTCTCTCCCCTCCATCTGAGCTCACCCTCACCTTATCTTGGATCCACCAGTTGTGGACCACTCATGACTTCTAACTATCAAAGTAAAATGCTTTTTATACATATTATCTGTTTCATACATGTGTCTGCATACAGGGCCGGGACGATGGGTAGGCAAAGGTAGGCGAGCGCCTAGGGCTCCACCTCATCCCAGGGATAAAAGGGGCGCAAAGAGGTATGGAGCGGGCTGAATTTTACATTGGGAGAGGGTGGTGGGGGCGTTACATACCTAATTTGCCGAGGGCACCAGAATACCTTGTCCCAGCCCTGTCTGCATATATATCTTGTGAGCCCTATATTTGATATTGATCACTTCTATGTTTGTCATACTTTTCCATTTCTATTCCACTGCATTGTTCTGTCAGAATTTAAAAAAATTAATAAACCTTTTAATGAGAAAAAGTGGACATACCTTGACTCCCACAAAGGCCTCATCCTCCCTATTCATTGCATAGAGTCTATACACCTTCTCACATAAAGCCACAGATTTCAAAGTAATATCATAGACATCCCGAGAAAAAAAGCTTTGCACAGAAGAAATTGTCCCGCTCTAGCTTGAGCACTTGGGTCCAAATAGAAGAGTAGATAAAGCTAAGGTCCTTTATCTGCCTTTGCTCAGGATCCACTAAAAAATTTAAATAAAATTTTTCTTGAAAAAAAAAAAAAAAAAAAATCGGGCCGGTCATCCTCACCAGTATCCCGTTGAGCAGAATTTCTTGCCGATTCCATTTTCTCCAACAGAAGTAAAGAACACACCTTTCTTTTTCACCCATGTCTTCAAAAAAACCCCTCAAAAAATAGCTTTGATAACTTCTGGATCTGGAACCACGAATAAAGATCTTCCAAAGGAATCCTCCAGCACGTCAAACGAATCCAGAAAAAGGCACTACTGGCTTCCACCCACTCCCAATAGCAGCAGTCTGGCAATAAACCAGAAAGGCCGAGAGCAGAGCTTTCGCCAGCAGGTACCTTGCCCTTCAGCACAGACCAGAACAACACCCAGAAGGCAATGCATGTGATCTTAGCCAAAAGGCCGAGAAGTGATAACCCCAAAAGGGCTTGGACCAAACTACCACTTTCCATTAACCCAAAAGATGGCAATCCACAAACGGAAACAAAATATGGTGGGGGGGGGGGCGTGAAGTTCCTATACAACCCTTCCACAATTCTTAGCTTTTAACCCCTTAACGACCGCCCACCGACTTTTGACGTCGGCTGGTGCGGGTCGTTCGTCTACAGCAGGGGTCCTCAAACTACGGCCCGCGGGCCTAATGCGGCCCCCCGAGGTTTTTTTATCTGGCCCGCCGTTGCCTCCTGCGCCACCGGCGGTGGCAGCGGCAGAGCCGCAGTCCTCTGGGTTACTGTGCGCCCTATAAGCTGGCCCCTGCTGTCGCGCTGCCTCACATCACAGGTAATATGAAAGCCATTGCGAGCCACGCGACATCAGGGGCCAGCTTAGGGGGGGCGGACACACTGCAGCGCAAGGGAGGTGCTTGAGGGCGGACATTTACAATATATGGGAGGTGCCTGTGAGTGGCAGAGGGCGGACATTGTGCAATGTATATGCAGAATGTCCGCCCTCTGCCACTCACAGACACCTCCCATATGTTGTAAGTGTCCGCCCTCAGGCACCTCCCATCCGCCACAGAGTGTCCCCCACCCACAGTAGTCCCCGGCGATGCCGCTGCCCGCCGCCGCCGAGCGTAAGGGTCCTAAGTCAATACCGATCACTAAGGTACCGGCTTAGGACCTTAGCGATCGGTGATGGCAGCAGCGCCGGGACTATCTGTATGTGCGTCCGCCGGACGCACATACAGATCGATGCTTCTGCGGACAGCAGGGGCTCTCCGCTCTGCAGAGGACTCTGGTGAGGTGCAGGAAGGATGCGCCTCACCAGAGTCCACAGCACGGGCGGCGTCAGCGTCATCATGCTGCGGCGCGGCCTGGTGACGTCACGCCGCCCGAAGATGAAGCCCGAGAGCAGCGGCGGGGAGCCAAGTAAGCTGAGTGATGTCAGTTTTTTATTTTTAATTATCTCTACACCTGCTGGGGGGCCTAATTCTACCTACAGACCTGCTGGGGGCCTAATTCTACCTACACCTGCTGGGGGGCCTAATTCTACCTACAGACCTGCTGGGGGGGCCTAATTCTACCTACAGACCTGCTGGGGGCCTAATTCAACAAACAGACCTGCGGGGGGGCCTAATACTACCTACAGACCTGCTGGGGGGCCTAATCTACCTACAGACCTGCTGGGGGCCCTAATTCTACCTACAGACCTGCTGGGGGCCTAATTCTACCTACAGACCTGCTGGGGGCCTAATTCTACTACAGACCTGCTGGGGTTCCTAATTCTACCTACAGACCTGCTGGGGTTCCTAATTCTACCTACAGACCTGCTGGGGTTCCTAATTCTACCTACAGACCTGCTGGGGTTCCTAATTCTACCTACAGACCTGCTGGGGTTCCTAATTCTACCTACAGACCTGCTGGGGGGCCTAATTCTACCTACAGACCTGCTGGGGGGCCTAATTCTACCTACAGACCTGCTGGGGTGGCCTAATTCTACCTATAGACCTGCTGGGGGGCCTAATTCTACCTACAGACCTGCTGGGGGCCTAATTCTACCTACAGACCTGCTGGGTGGGCCTAATCTACCTACGTCTGTGGGGGACCTAATTCTACCTACCTCTGGTGGGGGACCTAATTCTACCTACGTCTGCTGGGGGACCTAATTCTACCTACGTCTGCTGGGGGACCTAATTCTACCTACGTCTGCTGGGGGACCTAATTCTACCTACGTCTGCTGGGGGACCTAAATATACCTACGTCTGCTGGGGGACCTAGTTCTACCTACGTCTGCTGGGGGACCTAAATTCTACCTACGTCTGCTGGGGGACCTAAATTCTACCTATACCTGCTGGGCCACCTAAATTCACCTACACCTGCTGGGCCAATAATAAATTGGGTATCACTGTAATTGTATCGACCCACAGAGTAAAACTTTTTTTTAACCCCTTAAGGACCCAGCCAGTTTTGGCCTTCCTGACACAGCCCTATTTTTGAAATCTGGCATGTGTCACTTTACGTGAGAATAACTTTTTGACACTTTTACCTATCCATGTGATTCAGAGATTGTTTTCTCGTGACACATTGTGCTTTAAGTTAGTAGGAAAATTTTATCCATACAAGCCTTGTTTTTTTGTTAAAAATATCAAAATGTCCTGAAAAATTAGAAAAATCTGTGATTTTGAAAGTTCAAAAATTTCTGCGTGCAAGACAGATAATTATTCACCACAAAATAGTTTATAACAAGAAATCTACCATATGCCACTATAGGTTGGTACATTTTTTAAATGTCCTTTTTTTTATATATCATTAGAGGGCTTAGAAATTTATTTAGTAATTTCTCACATTTTCAAGAAAATTTGCAATTACATTTTTTTAGGACCAGTCCAGTTCTGATGTGGCTTTGAGGGGCCTGCATATTAGATCCCCCCATAAATGATGCCTTCAAGAAACTAGACCCCTTAAAGTATTTACAACAGTGTTTAGGAATTTTGTTAACCCTTTAGGTATTTCACAGAATTAAAAGCAAAGTGGAGGTGAAATTTCAAAATTTCACTATTTTTGTAGATTTTCAATATTTATCCATTATTCACTGTAATACGGCAAATCTGACTAGGTAAATGCAATGTAATATCAATTCCCCCAGGTCTGCCGTTTTTAGAATTATACCATATGTGGCCCTAGTGCATTATTTGGCTCAACCATAAGCCCCAGAATAGGAGGAGCACGTACTGGACTCTGGGGTCTCATTTTCAATGCAATTTTATTTAGGCACCATTTCAGGTTTGAAGAGGCCCTAAGATGCTAAAACTTAATAAACACCCCTAAAAAGATCCCATATTGGAAACTACACCCCTTAAGGTATATATTACAGGTGTGTAGTGAGTAATATCAAACCCCACAGGTGATTCACAAATTTTTTTTTTAGCATTAGGCCGTGAAAATTAAAAAAAAATTTTTTCCAATAATCTTCAATTTTAGCATAAAATGTTTCATATTTACAAGGAATCCTGGAAAAAAGAACCCCAAAACTTTGTTAAGCAATTTCTTCAAAGTTCGGCAATACCTTACATGTGGGTGTAAACTGCTGTTTGGGCGCATGGCAGGACGTATAAGGGAGGGAGCGCTATTTGGCTTTTGGAACGCAGATTTTGGTGGGGCCATGTCGCATTTCAAAGCCCCTAAAGTACCATAACAGGTGAAACCTTCCAGAAGTCGCCCCATTTTAGATTCAACACCCCTCAGGGGTCTCATATAGGGGTGTAAATTTTGCAAATTTTTGGGGGCACAGTGTTCCATCGTTTTTTTTTAGCATTGGCCATGAAAATGGGGGGGGGGGGGGGGGAACGCTTCCACCATTGTTTTTTGGTCTTCAATTTTACAGCGTTCACCGTGCAGTGTAAATGATGTGATAACTTTACTATGGGGGTCGGTACAATTGCAATGGTATAAATTTTATATAGTTTTTTAAAGTTTTATTACATTTTAACAATAGAAATAGGTCTATAAAAAATAGCGTTTTTATGTTGTTCTTTTCTGACAGTCATAACTTTTTTATTTTGCTGTGTGCAGAGCTGTGTAGGGCCTTGTTTTTTGGGGGGTGAATTGATGCTTTTATTGGTACCATTATGGGGTGCATACAACACATGTTCACTTTTTATTAAGGTTTTTGTGAGGCATTTTGAGCAAAATACAGCAATCCTGGTAGTGTTTTTACTTTTATTTTTTATAGCAGTCACTCTGCGTTAGATATGACATGCTAGCTTTACTCAGCAGGTCGATACGATTACAGCAATACCCAATTTGTATAATTTTTTTTATTTTTTAACTGCTTTTTATACAATAAAACACTTTTATTCAAACAGGAAAACACATTTTGCATTGCCATAGTCTGAGAGCCATAACTCTTTTTATTTTTTCGTGTATGAAGCTGTATACAGGCTTGTTTTTTGCGGGATGAGTTGACGTTTTTAATGGTATCATTTTTGGGGGGACAAGACTTTTTGATCAGTATTAAATCCGTTTTTTGGAAGGCAGAGTGAAGAAAATACTGCAATCCTAGTAGTGTTTTTTATTTTTATTTTTAACAGCGCTGACTGTGCAGTATCCGTAATAAATTACTTTACTCTGTGGGTCCCATACGATTATGGCGATACCCAATTTATAAAGTTTTTTTTTTTGTTGAAGCACTTTTAAAAAAAAAAAAGTGTTTTTTTGTGTGTAAAAGAATATTTATTCATCGCTATCTTCTGAAGCCATAACTTTTTTATTTTTCCGTATACAGAGCCTTTTGTTAGGACTTGTTTTTTGGCGGATGAATGGACGTTTTAATTGGTACAACGTTGGCGTTTATAGGCGTTTTTGATCACTTATTCCATTTTATGTGCTGCGGGATGAACAAAAATCTTAATTCTGTGATAGTTTTTTTTTTACGCCGTTCACCGTACGGGTAAATTAACATGACAGATTTATAGGGCAGGTCGTTACGCAGGGGATTTCCAAAATACGTGTTACTTTATTTATTTTTATCTTTTTGGGGGCGAAATTTGGGGTTTGTAAAGGGAAAAAAGGGCGGTGTCCGCGTTTTTATTTTATTTTTCGTGTTTTACATGTTTTTCACTTTTTTTACTTTTTCACATTTTTTTTTTTTTACTTTTCCCCATAGGGGATTTGAATGAGAGATCTTTAGCTCTCTCATTCAATAGGAATCAATGCACAGCTTGTTGCTATGCACTGGTTTTCCCATGACAACTGCATTCACGATGCCGGGCCATGCCCACAGGGCACGGCCGGGCCATCCTGACGTCACAGACAACCTGGAAGGCATTCTTTGCCCTCCGTGCTGTCTGTCAGAGGGCAGGAGCTGCACGGATCGCCCGATCTCCTCCTGCGTCTCTCTTAGTTATTGCGACCCGATGGTCGCGATAATTAAGGGGTTAACCGCCCCCCCCCATCCCTCCCGAAGTTATCGCGGGTCGGGGCCGACGCTGCGGGATGTCAGCTGTAATATACAGCTGACACTCCGCGCCGATCGCGCAAACTCTGCTTTAGAGTTCGTGCGATCCTCAGGACGTATGCATATGTCCAAGGTCGTTAAGGGGTTAAAACTATATTCCGGCCCTCCAGTGGTCTGAGGGACCGTGAACTGGCTCCCGGTCTAAAAAGTTTGAGGACCCCTGGTCTACAGCGACGTGTTTTGACGTCGCTACAGACATCGGGGTTTGCGGCGCCCGACGCCACAGCAGCGCTGGGACGGGCTGTACTACAGGGCCCCGGTCCCAGAGCTCCCCTGCAGAAAGGGGAGAAGGGAACCCCCCTGCACCCCGGTGTTTAAAAACCCTTTGATTGCGGGGATCGTCACCACGCGCAATCAAAGGGGTTTCCCCCTGCTCTGTGGGGTGATCGAAAACCCCCAGTACCAACAGACCCCGGGGGAACGGCGCACATCACCCCCGGGGGACCTCGATCCCCCAGGCTGTTGTGTAACAAGCCAGGACCAGAACAGTTGTGCTGTCCGATCAGGGAATGTGCCCGAGACACAGTTATAAAGGATTAAAAATAATAAAATTTTATACATTACTAAGTTAAAAAAAAAAAAAAAAAAAAAAAAATGTAAAAAAATTTCCCCCTTCAGGGGATTTAAAAAAAAAAAAAATAAAAAAAAAAACCCAAAACAGAAAAAGTGTAAAAAAAGTAAATAAAAAAATAAAAAAAAAAATATTTAATAAAAAATAATTGGCATTATTTCACACAAAAAAAACCCCACACATTCAAAATCCACACGACCCGTAATACCTTAAATTAATTAACAAGTTTTTAAAGGGGGAATGTAATGGTGTAAAAAAAAATAAATAAAAAATAAAATAAGAAGAATCTCAAATTTTTTTATAAGTGAATTAAATTTTTCCCCATAAAATACAACTTGCCGAAAAAATGAGGCCCCATAAACTGCTCATTGAAAAAAAAAAAAAGTTCAAAAGTAAGGAGGCAAAAATAAAAAAATTTTGGTCATTAACTCTTTTCCGGCCCGGGGTTAAGGGGTTAAAAGGAAAAATTTCTTTTTATAACTCCCTAAAGAGCTCCTCCCAAAAAATATTCTGCGCCTCCCTCAATGGGAGACCCACTGACACCCCCAACACCACCCCCCACACGGCAGAACCAAACGGTACCATCGGACACCTTCCTCATCTAGCAACCCGTCTGAGCTACTCCGGCCCATTGCGACCTCACACACAATATTTTGAACTTCTCCTCCGCCCCGGCAAATAGTTTGATTTCTTCCAACTAATAGACAATATTTTGAACATCTTCTGCACCCCCAGCAAATATTTTGCTTTCTTCCCGCTCCTAGAAAATATTTTCAGCTTCTTCTCCGCCCCCAGCAAATATTTGATTTCTTCACATTACTAAACAATATTTTCAACATCTGCTGCAATGCAATGCAATGTTTTCTTATTTCCCTCCCCCTCCCCCCAACATACAAATTCAAACATACGCTACATGTTACTTGAAAAGGTAAAATGAACATCATCACAATTGTTATTGAAATGTAGAATAAGACAACACAACATATGTCACAAAGTGCAACCAGTTTGTCTACAAATTCCACCCCACCCCGTTCTCCAAGCTCGCCTCCACCACCATCCGCTCCCCAAAATAATCGCACATTTCGACTCCCTCACTCAGGATTCGTATGAATCGTCCGATTCAAAGCTCCCTTCTCTGAAGGCTGAGCGAAAACTACGTTCCGCTTCTCCCCCGCGCACAGAACTGAACGTCCCCTCTCACTCGTTAGGTAGGCAGAATACCTGCATCACATCGGTGGGTCACCCAGTATTATCTTAGTTTGGAACCACGAAGTTTGACTAAAGCTAGGTTCACACGGAGTAGTTGCGGGGCGTACAGTACGCCCCGCAATTACGCTGGTGTTCGGGAGCTCGCCCGATCCGTTGACATTCATTACTCGCGGCGCGTATTCGCCGCTAGTAATTGACATGTCACTTCTCTTTCCCCACGCAGCGTATACGGCGCTCAGGGAGAGGAGTTCTCTTTGAGAACTGTCGATTACCTTAATGACTGGGGCGCATTTCGCCCGTATTTGAGATCAGTATGGCACGAAATACTGACCGAAATGCGCCCCATTTGACCCCGTGTGATCCTAGCCTAAAGCAGTCTCTGATGGCGTTCTGAATTCTTTGTGGTAGCAATGGGATAAAACTCTCCCAAACCTCAAAGAACCGCTGAGTGTGAGTTTCCTTTTTCCCTGCTGCCTCCACCCAGTCCATTTTCATTATGAAAGAGAGTTTTTCTAAAAACACTTTAAACGGAGGGTGAGATTCATGTATCCATGTATTTAAGATGGTCTTTACACCTGCTCACTGAAAATCACCATATAAGATACAGACAGGGAATGTAAACCAACTATATCACTGCAAAATATATTTCCCTGTTAAAATATAACTTTTATTTAATCTATTTAAAATGTCAATATGTGCCCCTATGTAATTACCAACATATCACTAAATGATACAACACTCTAGACCCCATCAGTCAGCGGGGTCATCGCCCTGATAAGGGGGGCTCTGCTATATATGGCAGATAAGGTCACTATATACATACAAAAATGCTAAATATGTCTCCTGCACTCCCGACGCGTTTCTTCCTAAAAAATAGGGTTCATCAGGGGAATATAGTGTTACTGCTGCAGAATCAAAACATGTATATCACTAAATGATGAAACTTATTAGAACATAGTGATGAGTAAATAGGTACTTAACTTAGTCCTGTGAGACTTGAAGGATAATGCCTGTTCACAGGAACATACTGGTGTGATGGCACCCAGGATATGTATGACTGCAGCAGTCACATTATAATCCCCTAATGAACCCGACTTTTTAAGGAGAAACGCGTCGGGAGTGCTGGAGACATATTTAGCATTTTTGTATGCATATAGTGACCTTATCTGCCATATATAGCGGAGCCGCCCTTATCAGGGCGATGACCCCGCTGACTGATGGGGTCTAGAGTGTTGTATCATTTAGTGATATGTTGGTAACTACATAGGGGCACATATTGACATTTTAAATAGATTAAATAAAAGTTAAACTTTACACTTGCTGCCGATACCATGTGGAGAAGTTTTCTACCCCCGGAGCACACAGAGTCTATGTGGCCAAATATGGCCCACAACGGGTTTTCAGGGACATAGTTAAATGGTTTCTTGTAAAGGCCATCACTGGCCTCCAAAAAACCTGAACTATTGGGTAACTCCATAGACAGTGGAAAATGTCTGCTCCTGGGTTCCTACAGCGAAAGCAACAATCTGTGTCCAAAACCCCCTAGACAATATTTTCAACATCTAATCTTTTGATTTCTTCACAGTCCTACACAATATTATGAACTTCTTAGGAGTCCTGCAAATATTCTGATTTCTTTCCAGTCCTACTTGAGGTTTTGGAAATCTTCTCAGCTCAGACAACATTTTCATTTCTTCCCCGCCATACTGTCTCTATCAAAAGTCCTCCCAGACACTATGACGATCACATCTCATGCATTGCAAAAAAAAACAGAAGCTAGGAAGAAATGCTAAACTATTCATTGCAAAAAGTAAGTACCTGTGGCTGTACTAAACAGGAGCTGAACTTTCATGCTGCTGCTGCCACTGCCTCTGTCTGTCTGCAGGACCTGCTACAGCACTCATGTGACCAGAACCAGGGAAAGCTGCCTATTGCAGAGTGCTCGGCACCGGGACGGCAGCCCACAAGGTCCAAAACAGCAACCCAAAAGCAACTTCTAAGCCTGCTGCACCCTTCCAGTGCTGGAAAGAAATTGCCACTTCAAGTCCTGCTTCTCTTACTGCTTCAACAAGCACATTCCAGCGGAAGTAACTGAGGGAAATCCTTCTATTTTTGCAAACACATTTAGGAAGGGGTGCAATGGTCCTGGAAGTAGTGCAATACCAGGCCGATGCATGGAGTGGACAGAGCAAGCTCTACTTCCATCTCCGGTTCTAAAAATCCATCTAATATATGGTCCCCAGATAGGGGACGTCTCAGATATTAACCCCTTAACCCAACTTGACGTATGGGTACGTCATGGTGGTGTTAAGGAGTTGTGTAACAGGATCGCAGCGCGACTCTGTTACACAGTCGGCCGGTGTTAGCAGCTAACACCCGGCGGTTTTAGCCCGGGTGGGGGGGCCTCACCCGCCCGCGCTGTTTAACCCGTTAGACGCCACGGCAAAGATGGCCGCGGCGTCTAAATGAATGAAAAACGGTGCTGTGCACTGTTCTTCACTCTGATCGGGACATCAGCAGTGAGATCGCTGTGTCCCGATGAGATCGCTGTGTCCCGATGAGCTAACATGGCAGCTGGGAGCCATGTGGGGAAAACGCCATCTTGGTGCACCCTAATGCATTGTCTATGCAATGCATTACAGGAGGCTGTATTAACAATTGCGCCCACTTGTGGTGAAGGGCCATAGGGGGACTCAATGTTACAGTTTAAAAAAATAAAAAATTTTTAAAGTATAAAAAAATAAAAAAGTATTAAAAGTTCAAATCACCCCCCTTTCGCCATTTTACAAATAAAAAAAAAAGAATAAAAAAGTTACACATATTTGGTATCACCGCGTCTGAAAAAGTCAGATCTATTAAAATATGACATAATTTATCTCGTACGCTGAACACTGTAGAAGAAAAAAAATTCCAAATGCCAAAATTACGTTTTTTTGGTCATGTCCTATAGAAATTGGAATAAAAGTGATCAAAAAAGTTGCATGCATTCCAAACCGCTAGCGATAAAAAGTACACGTCAGCCTGCAAAAAATGTTCCCTCACTGACGTCTGTAGGTGTTAGTGCAAAAAAGTTATTGGTCGCACAAAACGGCGCCGCGGCGCAAATTTCATATATAGAAAATGTTTGGAATTTTTTTTTGATGCCACCAAAACAAACAAAACCCTACATGTTTGGTATTGCCGGGTGCGTATAAACCTGTAGAATACAGAGAACCATTTTTACTGAAGATTGAACGCCACAAAAACGAAACTCCAGTAAACGTGGCACTAGTATATTTTTTTTCCCATTTTGTCCCACTTAGAATTTTTTTGAAACAAAGGAAGGGGTTTCCTGGAAGCCGGGGGAATCCGCAAGCAAAGCAAGTGGTCACCTCTGGAAGTTGGGGTTCCTCCTCCTCCACTATGCAGGGGTCCTCATCTGGGGTGCCGTCGTCGCTGTTGGGGTCTCCAGAAGTCCTCTTTGATGATTGCCTGGAGCAGGATTATTCTACATAGAGCGAAGTTCTGTGGGTCACAAGCTGCAGCTCTGATAAGCGATGCTCAAGGAACTCTACACTTGATCTTGGCTAAGAGATCGAGAAGCGATAACCCCAAGAGAGACCGGACCAAGCGCCCGACAGGCCTCGACTCTTTCTACTTCACGGCCAGCTGCCCATGCTCCTTTAACCGAAAACGTTCCAATATGCAAACGGCGGCCGTGCGGAACAAAAGACTGCAGGGGGCAATGACTTCCTAAATGACCCTTCCACAATTCTCCACTATTCAAAAGTAATCTCCATATCTCCTCCCAAAAAGTAGACTTAGGGCTTCCGCGTGTACCTGCCTCTCCTGGCCAAAAACCTTCAACGACCAGCTTTGGGACTTTTCCTTCACAACATCTGTAGCAGTTGCTGCTGGCTCTGTCACTCTAGGTGCAGCGGTCAGTTGATCTTCCATTCTTGAAAACACATTTAGAAAGCGGTGCACCGCTGCTGCAAATACCGCAACGCCCGAGCAATGCGTGCCATCTCTTCTTCCATCTCCCGCTTCTTGAAATCTGATTCATCTGTGCGCCCCACCACTCCCCAGATTGCCACCCCCGGGGGACTCTGCAGACCCTCCGGCTCCGCTATAGGACCTCCCAAAAAGTATACTCCGCCTGCCGCGATGGGGGACCCTGAGGACCAAATGCCCTACAAACCGCACCTCTTTCCACTTCACAGCGAGCTGGCTGCGCTATTTTAATCCAAAACGTGCCAATCCGCAAATGGCGGCCGGCCGAAACAAAAGGACGGCGCGGGGGGGGGGGGGGGGGAGGCGTCGGCACAATAGTTACAACTTCTTCTGCGCACCCACCAAATATTTTGCTTGCTTCCCGCTAATACACAAAATTTGCAAGTTCGGCGCACTCTCCAAATATTTTGCTTGCTTCCCGCTAATACACAATATTTAAAACCCTTTTTTTCTGCGCACTCCCCAAAAATTTTTGGGGTTTTCTTTCCCCACTAATACACAAAATACTTTTTTTTCAAACTGCTTCCCCCCCAACTAAAATAATGGCATTCGTTCATGCGCCCAGACAAAATTTTTCAGAGGCTTGCTTTTCCCTTCAAATCATACCCCTCCCAAAAAAGTTCGGTTTTTGCAGTGTTGAGGATGAAACTATTTTATAACACACCGTCTCAAATTCTCCTATACAAAGTCATATATTCTAAATACTGATCGCTTGGTGAAAATTTATCAAAGTGCAGAAAAGTTCAATTTCCCATTTTTGGGAACTCAGTAATTTTATAAAAACACATCAAATCTCCTTTACAAATAAACTTTTTTTAACTTATCCCTTCCTTGGAAAAAATTTTTTGGGGGAAAACCCTAACAAATTTAATTTTTACAGTTTTCGGGGGTTCAAAAACCCATATAAAAACAACATTTTCTATTCCCCTGATGAAAAAGACATGGGAGGGGGGGAGAAAAGGGGTCAAGGCCTTCTCCTGTTTTTCCCAAACTGACCGGGGCCCGGGTTTTGGCGGCGGCCTAAGATGTAGTGGACCGTGTCCCTCCCAGGCGAGACAAATCCGCGATCCTCCCCACCGGAAAACGCCCCCAGGTCTGGCCGGGGTTTTATCCCCTTCCGATGACGGTTTTTCCCCTATTGGGCCAATTCCCTTTTGGGCCAGGATTTTGTAGTGACGTTTGAGCGGGGAAATGGGGCGCCAGTTTTTTTTAAAGATCGCACCTCTCCCCCCTTGCGTTTAAAACAAAATGGTTATCATGCCCTCTTCAGCGCAGAGGCTTTCTGCCCCCCGCCGCCACCCGCTATAGACCTGCGCAGGTCGGGACAGATCGGGTGCCCACCCGCGAAAATTTTCGGCTGGGAGACCGCGCTCCCCGGCGTTTCCTTTCCGGGGTTTCTAAAGGTTTTGGCGGGGGGGAAACCCGCTCCTTCCCCAGTGAGGGGGGGCATTCAGGGGGCAGCACCTGGGGGACAAGAGTGTTAGGAAACCTTGCCGGGAAAAAACTTGTCCGCTATGTCGCCCTCTGTGGGTTGGGGGGCGTAGAGGCCGATAAAGCCCGAGACGCCCCCCAAACACCTCCCCCCCCCCCCCCCCCCCGTTCCCCATCGTTCCGGTCTATCTCTCAGCTTGGGTTCAAAAGGTGTGTGGCCGGCGTGGATCTTCCTGAAAAAAAAAAGAGTTACCCCTTCTAAACCTTTTTTCTAGGTTTCCCACCTTGGAGCGAAAGAGGATTTGCCGAGATTCCCCCCAAAGTGCCTTTTCAGGCACTTCTTGGCCTCCCCAGCCCCTCCCCGACCCCCCAGCCCCCCACCGCTGGAGGTCCCTGCAGGGAACGAGCTCTCTTTTGCTCGCTCTAAAGGCCCTCTTCCTTTGCAGGGCCTGCTGACGGCCTTTGGGCCTAAAAGAACCTTCGAAACCCCAAACCTTCACAAACTCCCACCAATCCCCAGAGGGTTAGAGAAAAATTTCCCTTGTCTTTCCCTCCAACCAGATAGGGGGGGTTTTCTTATTTCCTCGACCCCCCCCCCCAACGTTTTTCCCTAGCCAAAAGGGGAGCATTTTCACTTCCAGGACCCCGGGCCCCGGCGGGAAGCCGTTTGCCCGGGACCCCCGGGAACGAAGGGCCCCCTGTGGTGGGAGAAGAAGCAGGGGGCCCAAAAAAGAGAACCTAACCTGCCTGACCGCTCTCGGACGAAGAAAAAGTCAAATCCTAGAGCGTAAGAGACCGTGGGAAACCGGGCCCCCCACGAATATTTTCCCGGACCCTTTCCCCCATAACACCCCCATTTACTTTCACTAAAGGGAAAAGCCCCCCTGTTGTCATCTCTAAAAAAGCATTTTGGGGACGTGACACCCTTTTAAATGAGGTCCCCAGAACCCCTTTCCGGGCCCGCCTCTATGGGGACAGTTAAAGGGTCCCCCCGGGCCATCCCCAAACCGCCCCTTGGGGGTAGCAAGCTGGGCCCCCCAAGTACCTGGAAAAGCTCCAGGCGGTGGCCCTTTTTCCGGGGGGGGCGTACATGTTGATGAAACCAAACCCTTTTTCCCCCCCGGCCCCAGGTCCCGCCCACGGACAAAACCCCCTGCCGCAGACAGCTCCCGGCCCGGGAATCAAGCGGGGGAAACCCGCTCCCCCCTGAACAAGAGGGCCCCACCCCTGGGGATTTTCCCGACGCCCCCCCGCCCAAACCAGAAGGAAGGACCGTGAACCCAACGCCTACAGGGGAGGGCGGTAAGTCCCGAAAGGGCACCAAAGAACACCCTGTAAAAAGTCCCACATAGCTAACTGATGGAAAAAAAGGTTAATACTGTCTGGCATCTAGACCTATCTCTAATCTCCCACATTTATGCTAAAGATTGATAAATTACCCAAATGTTTTGGAGAAAAAGGAAAATGGTTAGCCCATACATTACCACCTTACCCGGGAGGGAACCCCTTTCGGGCGGGTCCTCTTCTCACTGTAATTTCTGGCCTTCCCTTTGGGGGCCATAAAATTTAAGTCCTCCCGTGTGGGTTCCGCGGGGGGGGCACATGCTTCGGGACCTCGGGTTAGGTCCTCGAAATCGCTGTCCTCCTCCCCCTCGTCGGTGGAGTTTCCCCCATCTGCTCCAACTGTTTCCCCTCTATCGACGCTGGGCTGGGGGGGGTTTCTCCAAAAAACCACAAAATTTTATTTTTTTGCTGGTTTCGGGGGGGGCGACGTCCTCCTCTGCAGCTTTCCTCTTTACTGCAATTTCCCGGGGGGGGAAAAGGGGGAAAAAACCTCCAGGGAGAGGGGGGGGGGCGGGGAGAGGCTGGGGGGGCCCCTTTGCCACGGGGGGAGGGGGAGGGGAGAGGGGGGGGGCGGGGGGGGTACCTCGGAAAATGGGGGGGGGGGTGAAAAGAAATTTACCAAACCCAGGGGGCGGGGGGGGGGTGGGGGGCCTTTTTCGCCCCTTACCTGTGTTTTTGGGGTGGGCAGGAGCCGGGGCCGCCTTGGGGGGGGGCCGGCTTCGGACCCGGTTTAGCCGGGGCCTGTGCCGCTACCTTGGCCCAAGACCCCTCCCCCTTTTCCCCGGGCAAAACCCTGTAACGGGGGAGAGACTAGCCCGCAGGGTTTTCAAAGGATGGCGGTGGGGCAATTCTTGGGCTCGTGGGCCCGTGGGCCCGGGAGTTCTGGGAGGGAGTCTCCTTGCAGTCCTTTGCTCTATGCCCTCCCCAAAACCCAACCCCCCTACAGGTCTTTCGGTCTGTCGGGATAGAATAAAAATGCCCGAAAAAGAAAACCCAAAAAGAACTGCTGGGGCAAGTGCACGGGCACCCTCCCCCCGGGGTCCTGTCCTGTGTAGGGGCCCCACCAGCCCAGACCATCTGCCTGTCCAAAAGCCCATACCGTTGAGGATCGGGGTTGGTTTTCCCCACCACAAAAACAGTTTCCGCGAGAGGGAAGGGCGAGATATCTTTGGCTGGTATATGCGGGTTACGCAAGGAGACTTTTAACCGCTTTTTCCCCTTTCTGCATGGGGAAACTCCCCACGAAAAAGAGAGAAGGGCGAATCGGGTACGGCGGTCTTGACGGCCCCCCAATACCTTTCTGCAAGCCCCTGATGGAAGCAAAAGTTTCGTAGAAAAAAGGCGTAAAAAAAAGCTTGGACACTGAGGGGGTTTCCCGGGCCCCACTGAAGCCCTGGGCCCCCTATCATCTTTTTTTCAAAAACACGTCCCAAGGGCATTCCCCGGCGTCTACCA
Source organism: Phyllomedusa bahiana (assembly GCA_025379985.1). NCBI lineage: Eukaryota > Metazoa > Chordata > Amphibia > Anura > Hylidae > Phyllomedusa > Phyllomedusa bahiana. Next base: position 46,178 of record JAODAL010031843.1, read on the forward strand.
TCCCCCCCTCTCGAAGTTTCAAACGCCCCCCGTCTGCCTCATCCCCCGGGTTTTTATTTAGGAGCTCCCTGGCTGGGGTTTCGGGTTGGGGGCCCTTTGCCTGAGAGGGTTTCCCGGGAAAACAAGAATGGAAGGGGGCCCGGGGTGCAGCCGGGGCCGCATGCTGACTTTTCCTCGGGGGGGGAGGGGGTGGAAACCTTTGTCCTGGGCCGCATTTGGGGGGGGGGAGGGGGCGGCTGCCTGGGTTTTGGTCCGGCCCGGGCTGGGGGAAACCCCCAACTTCTTTGGGGGGCCTTGCTAGGAGCCATGGATCCTCCCGACAAAACTTCAAAGGGGAAAAAGCACAAAAGATTTTTTTTCTTGGGGGCTACTCTCCGGGGGGGGGGGGGGGGGGGGGGGGGGGGGGGGGGGGGGGGGGGGGGGGGGTGGGGGAGAGGGGGCGGGGGAGGGGGGGGGGGGGGGGGGGGGGGGGGGGGGGGGGGGGGGGGGGGGCGGGCCTCCTCCTAGTCAAGGGGGGGAGAGATTCTCCCCCGGGGGAAACTTTCTCCCCGCAGCAGAAAACAAGGGGGGGGGGGGGGGTCGAAAAGCTCCTCAGCGAAGGGGGGGGAAGGGTCCTCGGCTCCGGGGGGGGGAAAAAAAGAAGAAAGCCCGGGGCTTCTTGGGGGGCCTCGAACAAAGTAAGGGGGGGCCCCCCGGGGAAACTGGGGGGATCCTTTAAAGCAGGGGGGTCTCCGGAAGGGAGGGGGGGGTCCTCGAAGCCCAAGGGGGGGGGGGGCTCCTCCTGGAAACCGGGGGGAAAAACCCCAAACCCCAAGTAGGGGGGGGGTCCTAAGAAAACCGGGGGTTTCCCCCTCCTCCACGGGTGCAGGGGTCCCCGTAATCCTTGGGGGGCTGTCGTCGTCCTCCCCCTTTTGGGGGTTCCCCGGAAGTCCCCCTCGGTGATCGCTGGGAAAAAAGGGGTATTCCACCTTTTTTTTCAGCCCTTTTTCCCAAAATCCTCAAACTGTAGAAACGATTCTTTTTAAAAAAACAGGGTTTTTTTTACATTGAAACTTTTGCCAAAGGGCCCAGAAGCGATAACCCCAAAAGGGGCCGGGACTAAAAGCCCGACCAAAAACCCCCCCCCTTTTTCCCTCTCACGCCACTCGCCTGGGCTTTTTTTTAACCCCAAAAAGAGTCCCAAAACGCAAACGGGAAAAAAAAGGGCCGCAAAGGGCGTCGATTTACCGGACGAAACTTCCCCAATTTTACCTTTTAAAGGGAAATCAAAATTTGGGGAAAAATTTAGCTCTCCTTAAAGTATTTCCGTATCCCGTGTTTACGTCACCCCGGGGTACAAAAGAGGACCCCCTAAAAACACCACAGACACCCCACCCCGCCGGGAAAACCAAAACGGGACCATTAAAGGGCACCTCATAGTCTACGGACCCCCCGGCCCCCTAAATTTCCGGGCCCCTCGCGACCTGGAGGAGGCCGGACCTTACTGAAACCCCTCGGAAACGGGGACTCCCCTACCGACACTCCCGGAAACCCCTGCGCCCCCCCGTACAGGGTCGGGGCTTTTTATTTCTTCCCAATCCTACTTCATGTCAAGAAATCGGACCCCATAGCAAATAATTGCATTTCCAAAACAGGCCCGCTCTCCCAGCTAGGAGATAATTTTCATCCCAAAAACCAAAATTCC
>JAODAL010031844.1:0-47861 GCA_025379985.1 Phyllomedusa bahiana
CTAATCAAAAGATTTTTAGTTTAGTGCAAAAATTGTTTCCTTATTGTAATTCAATAAAGAACCGGAACAATTTTTCAATAATCTGTGAAATTTAAAAAATGAAGGGCAGAGACCTGCAGTCTGTACCCCAAGGCTTAGTAACTAACTAGCTAAAGAATTAAAGACGCCCCCAAAACAGTCTGGGGAAAAATCTCGGCAAGTACCACAGAGAAACTAGACAAACGTGTGCTATTCAGAAGCCCTGCCTTGAAACGACTTTAAAGTATAGTTCTTATATTCAAGAATTGCAGACTATCCCCCCCAAATTATTTTGTAAATCTCCCTTGATTTTAAAAGGGCTTTCAAAACAGTAACTATTAAGACTATAAAAAAATTGTGGGTTGTTCTTTAAAGTCTGTATCTGTATTTGTTTTAAAAAATATCCTGCCACCTTCCATTTTGTGTTGTCTCTTTGTTTTTAAGTTTTTGGATATGTATGAATTGTTATGACAATGCCACCTTCTCTACCCCCATCCCCTGAAGTGTATGGAGTCAACACTGTAGTTTATCTTGTAATCTACTTTACTCTTCTCCTACCCACTTTGCTTATTAGCTGACTCCAATCCTGCCATTTCTTGTTCTCACTTGGTAGTCTGATTAGGGCTTTAATTCACTATAAGGCTGGGGCCACATAGCAAAAGACCGAAAAAAAACGCTGTCCGTTCTCGTTTTTTAGCCTTTTGGGCCATACTTTTCCTGTATAGAAAATATGAAAAAACAAAAGAGCCAAAAAAAAATAGCTAAAAAAAAACGACCTGTGTGACAAAAGGAAATTTTTTTTTTTTTAAATTTAATCTAGGAAAAATTGCTAAATGTTGGGGAAAGAAAGCCCCCACATCCCCCCCAAAAAAAATTTAAAAATCTCCCTTTTAACTTCCCAAAACAGAACTACTTTTCCATGCTGATCCTCCTGTTCATATCCCTAGACAATACTTAACCCTTAAACCCCTCTTCCTTGGCCCCAAAACACCTCCCCCATTTTTCAAAGCAATGATTTCGCTACTCACTTCCTAAACAAAATCAATTTAATCAGAGAAGGCTTCACTCCACAGTCCCCACCGCCCACTTTTATACCTCAGCCCCCCCCCACCACCACGCCTGAACGCCCCCACCGCTCCCCTCCTACCTCCCCACCCCCGCGCCATCTCTATCCCTACATTCCCCCCCCCCACTCTATCCCCTGCACAGCCCCCACCGCCCTCCTTATACCTGCATATACCTTCCCCTCAACTTGCTACCCATTTAACAAATTAAAGTTTCCCTCTCTCCAACCCAACATCACCCCTGTTTCTACCCATTACCATCCCCCCCACCCCACACTTTATGCTGTTATCACCCAAAAGCCCTCACCCATCTTTTAAAACCTATCTTAACCTCTTTCCTTTCCCCCCCTTTTAAAATGTACTATCACACTATCCCTAACCTTGAACAGAAACTATCTTGAACGTTTCTCACCTCTCCTCCAACTCTTGACCGAATGCAATCTGGTTTCCAGTCCCTCAAAACTACCCCTGCCAAGGTCACCAATGGCCTAGTAACCGCCAAAACCTTATGCCCTTTCTGTCTTTTTCTCCCACATTTTCCCTGCCTTTGCATGTAAAACCCTTCCCCCCTGTTACAAATTCTCTCGTTCCAGCATCACGGGTTTAGCCCTTCCTGGATCTCTCATATTTACTGATCAATTTAGCATTTCTCCCATTCAACCACCCCTTCTCTGTTGGGTCCCCCCCGGGGGCAGTCTGGGGCCCCTACTTTCTCTATCTACACTCTCTGCATCTCCGGACGTTAGGTCCTATACCGCTCGACTCCAGGGCCACATGCTCCCGGGGCCCTCATTCCCCATAGTTATTATTGCTATTTTTCTTGGAGTCCTTACAAAGGCCAATTAGCCAAAACGTCGAATGTTCTTTTTTGACATCTGGTTTCTATCTTTTCTATATTCTCTGTTAAAGAAACATTTATTGAGTATGTACTCTGGCACTCTATATTTTATTCATGCTTGATCATCATCACTGATTAATAAAAAACCTCCTTGGTTACCTAGCAATCTGTAAAAAATGTGGGGATTTTCTTTATATAGTTATCCCCCATTATACATCTCTGCTTTATCTCTAATACCTCCCTCTTTCTCTCCGTCCTCAAGGATTTTTTCTCTGCCCCTCATCACCCCCAACACAACCATTTCCAAGATTGCTCTCATGCATCTCCCATACTCTTGAACTCACTGTCCCAACACATCTGACTATGCACCATTTTCACTAGCCCAAAAAGCAACCTGAAAACCCGTCTCTTCAGGATAGCCTATAACCCACAACAATGTCGCTGCGACTACACCCCCACAAACATGTCTGCCCATCACCTTCTGTATCTTTCCTTCTTCCTTGTACATTTTAAGCCTTTGCGTCTCTCCCTCTGTAATAGTTGTTAGTCATTTATCGTCACCATTGTACTTGTTTAACATATGTTATGAATGTAACGTCTCTCAAATATACAGCGCCCTGGAACTAATGGCGCTCTAAAATAAATAATAATAAATTTATTACTGATTAGGAAGCCTCATGGAATTTTATTTCCTTGCAGCTTTCATGTTCTTTTACCAGACTGCATATGCTTAAAAATAAAGTAATTCCAACATTAAACAGATATTAGGGAATTTGTGCAGTTTCCTAACCCATACCTGTAAAAATCTTGATTCTTTTAACACCCTGACCTTCTGCATGCTAACTGATCAGAATGGCCAAAAATGATCAGAGCTTAAGCTGACAAATTATAATAGAGTCATGACTGGTGTGATAGTTCTATGTTCCCTTGGATTCAAATGGTCACTGATGGATGCCATTCAGTTTAAAAGAGTTCATTGATACCTCATGGTATCTGTCCTCACAACTGGCAGGCAACCTGGGGTGTTTAGATGTTGGATTGCCCACAGGGCGGCTGCCTACTACTACATAGTTGCTCTTGCGGCCTGCTGGTGTAGGATAGCTCTGTCAATCAAAGTGTTTGATTCACTCAGTGTATTCTCTCTTTCAGTACATTTTAGTGGGAATCGCACGACATCGAAACTGGGCTAGAATGCCCTTTTGTATTTTTTGTTCCATTTAATCTCCAGCAACTTTTCTAAAGTTCTAACACACTTCTTGGTGTTATTGTTTGTTAGTAGTATTACCATTGTTAGGGTAAATGTTTCGACAGATGACTATGCTGATAAAACCTGTCAGCTATCACATTTTATAGGCCCATTGTGGTCCACTATGTTTATCTAGAGCTCAATTCACGTGTGGCGATGTCATGTAGTATTTATATACTTTTGTTCTCAGATCTTTTCATTTGATGCTTTGCGCGGCTAGTCATTTGTGAAGTCAAATTTGCATTTTCCAGAGTAATTGACATGTCTAACTATAATGCTTCTACTCTATATTGTGGTTTTTGGGGGGTTTTATTTTTACATGTAATTTGTAAAATCTTTAATAAAAATTATGTTTAAAAAAAAAAGAGCCCATTGAGCTTCCGGTAGTTTTATCACAAGAATGTTAACTGAGCCTTCCACCAGCCATAAACATAGTTATGTTATTGTACACAAGATTAACAGATCATACATTATTACAGATTTTATGTCTGTCATATATTTATTTTATACTTATCACATCTATGAATATCTTTTTTGTATTCCACCAGCCATAAACATACTTATGTTATTGTACACAAGATTAACAGATCATATATTATTACAGATTTTGTCTGTCATATATTTATTTTATACTTATCACATCTATGAATATCTTTTTTGTATTCCATAATATATCATATAATAAATGTTAGTTGTATTCTGAAGCAGAATGCCTACTCCAGCCGCTGAATGATCCTATTTTACTACAAGCACTGTAAGAGCTTCTGGTTATAGACATCTTTGACATGAAACTTTACATATGTTAGTGGTTATCTTCAGTCAAAAATATGTCAGGCTTAAATCTCTCTTTTATTTGCAGCCTGCTCCTAGATTTAGACTTTTCTCATATACGCGTCTCCCTCCCAGTAATACATAGTTAAATGCTGCTGTCTTCAAGTGCTCTCATATATATTAGCACAGCTTTAACCTTGAACTGAATTTCCCTTCTAAAGCCCATTAGGAATCTTCTTCCTTGCCTTTCACCTTGCAGAGTAGAGTCTACCATGGGTTCTCTCTGCTCCCTCAACACTGAAACACAGCCTATGTGATCTTTTACTTCCCTTCTGCACACTGCTGTGTGTATTCTCTTTCTCTATCCACACTCATTACAGATATCATGTACAGATTCTTAAAGGGGTTGTCTCACTACAAGGATTGCTTTTTATATTAAAGATCTTGCAAAAATAAGTCACTTTGAACTATGTGTCTATTAACAGTGTCCTACCTATTCCTAGATATCCCCTGTTGTATGGGCTGCAGCAGCTCCTCAGGTCGCTATAGCTACAGACCTGTTTGATCTATCCTGATAGGCTGCCAGCACTGGTTGCTATAGCTGCAGACCTGGCTTCTACTGCAGCCTAGTAGAAACCAGTAAACACGCCCCTTTAATGGCCAAAGTTAAAAATGTAATATTTCATAATTTTTTTAAAATATTGATTGCAGTATGGAAAACTAAAACAAAAAACTGTTAAAAAATGTGTTTGACATTAAAAATATGAGTTAAACAAAATGTAATTTTCTGATGACTAGTGATGAGCGATTGTGTCAACTATCGTTATCGATTCGATAGTCGATATCGGCAATTATCAGACGATATCCGATAGTCGATAACAGATTATCGCCGATGACAATTAAAGTCTATGGGAGAGGAACAACACCTTCATTCTTACACCCAAACAGGGGTGGAGAAGCTGTAATTAACATCCACAACAGTAAACTGGATACGTGCTACATCTTAGGCAACACAATTAGGCAACAAGAGTCACAGAAAAAAACTCAGACTATTCACTATCCCTGTCCTGTACCACAGCCTGACCCTTAAACCTTCATGACCCACAAATTAAAAAGTGCCAGAAGGCAGTATGATTTGAACCATCATTTTAGTTGAACTGGACATTGACTATCCCTGTCCTGGAACGCAGCATGACCCTTAAACCTGTCTGCCACAGATTAAAAAGTGCCAGAAAAGGGAGTCTTTCAACCACCATTTTAGTTGAACTGGACATTGACTATACCTGTCCTGGGCCACAGCATGAGCCCCAAACCTGCATGACCCACAGATTAAAAAAGTGCCGGAAAAAGGAGTCTTTCAACCACCATTTTAGTTGAACTGGACATTGACTATACCTGTCCTGACCGCAGCATGACCCTTAAACCTGTCTGACCCACAGATTAAAAAGTGCCGGAAAAAGGAGTCTTTGAACCACCATTTTAGTTGAACAGGACATTGACTATGCCAGTCCTGGACCACAGCATGACTCTCAAACCTGCATGACCCACAGATTAAAGTGACGGAAGAAAGGAGTCCTTGAAGCAGTATTTTAGTGAAATGGACATTGACTATCCATATCCTGTAATGCAACATGGCCCAAAAACCTGCACAGCTGCCCTTATGGACCATCAGCAGAAAATTTCGCAATAAGACATAAACTATATTAAAAACAACTCGTTTTCCAATACTGCTGCTGCTAGAGCTAATTGCCATTCTACTAGTGACATTGTTCCACCGTGACATTAGAATGTGAAGCAAACGAAACAGATGTCCCCAGTATGTCAACGAGGCCTGTTTGAAAATCCTGCATTCTACTGTCAAGTGTGTTGAAGGAAATTACTGATCAAGGCGGGTGAGGCTCTAAACGTGGATCACGCAGGTTAAGCTGGCAGGGCCGGACTTACAGTGGGTGTGGTGAGAGCAAGGGCTGGCGTCCGTCATCTATTAACACGCAGATTCAGCTAGCAGGGCCTGAGTTGCAGTGGGTGCAGTGAGAGCCAGGGCTGGTGTTCGTCATCTATAAACACGCAGGTTCAGTTAGCAGAGCCGGAGTTACAGTGGGTGCGGTGAGAGCCAGGGCTGGTGTTTGTCATCTATTAACTTGCAGGTTCAGCTAGCAGGGCCAGAGTTACAGTGGGTGCGGTGTGAGCCAGGGCTGGCGTCCGTCATCTATTAACATGGCAAAAATGCCCTTATGACGGAGAAACGAAAACAGTTGTGCGGAAGCAGAGTGTGGAAGCGGAAGTGTGAGCTAAAACCTCTAGCCTTCCTTAGTACACAGTCAAGACCTGGGTAGCGCTTGAGAAATTTCTGCCTCTACGAGTGCGCTTGTCCCTCTGTATGAGTGCTGACCAATTGAGCTTCACTTGGAAATGCTGGTGGTTGACGCTCCTGTTTCACCCAGGTGCCCTTTTTCTTGGCATTCTTTTTCTCGTTTTACTCAACGTGTTGGAGGAAATTGTCTCTGTTCTTGGGGTGGCAAATGTGCTCCATACACCATATTCTCAGAATAACCTACATCTGTTCAAGTCTTCCTGTACCTCCCTTGTACAATTCAGAGGAATATTTGTATCAGCTATTTTGTACATGCAATTTTTTTAGTAGTTTAATTCTAGAAAACACATTTTTAAAATAGGATGGAATCCCACCACGTCTTTGTTTCTCTTTTGTTAATTGTATTAAATGGGATGTCTCACTACAGGGATTGCTAGCTGTGTTAAAGATCTTGCAAAAACAGGTAATTGTGCAATATGTGTCCATTAACAGCGTCCTACCTTTTCCTGTTTTTGATAGCACCGTGCCCCATAAAATTCAAAACATGACCCTTCAGCTACCATTGACAATTGTGAAGAACAAATGTCGTTAAAACCACATTTTTAATTGGACTGTAGTATAGCTGTATTCACAGCAACATGACCCAAAAATTAAAACATGACCCTTTGGCCACTCTGACATGTGAACAAATGTCTGTTAGAATCCACATTTTTTATAATAGGCTCTGTAGTATAACTGTATTTCAAAGCAGCATGACCCAAAAAATTATAAAAATGACCACTGTTAAAAATTGTGAGGGAGAGAGGCCACTTAGAAGCCACATTTCTGTTCCAAAGGACCTTGATTAATGGCTGTATCTCACAGCACCATGACCCCTAAACCATTGACAGTGTGAAAAATTGTAAAGATGAAGTGAGTAATGGAATACAGATTTTTCATGAAACTGTGTACAATTGGTGTCTTTTACAGTCTCCTCACCGCAAAACCAGTAAAATGACCGTTTGGGAACGGAGAATAAAAATTGCAGTAAGAAATGATGATTTTTACAATTTTTTTTTCAAGGGGATCATTTCTGTTTGAAGAGGAATGTGAAGTAGACTGGCAACTAATCGGTGACCTCGGCAATTGGGGCCACAATATCATCAGAGATCCACGGCTGATTCATCTTGATGAAAGTCAAACGATCCACGTTATCGGTGGAAAGCCGGATGCGTTTGTCTGTAATGACTCCTCCAGCTATGCTGAAGGTCCGCTCAGATATGACGCTGGCTGCTGGGCAGGACAACACCTCTATGGTGTGGCGAGTGAGCTCGGGCCATTCATCCATTTTGGATACCCAGAAGTCGATTGGATCTGGAACATATCCAAAAACATCAGTGTTGAGACGCAGATAGTCGTGCACCATGATCTTAAGCCGGTCTCTGTGTGCTGTATGTGTGCCCTGCATTACATGCATTGGTGAGGTGGTAAATAAGGATTGCCAGAGGTCACCCATTAAGCTTCTGCCACAATGCCTGCTGCTGTGGTTACTTGGTACTCTACTCCTGTCACGTTGCTGACGTTGTTCCAGCATGACATTTGAAGAACGTGAAGCAGACACAACAGATGTCTCCAGTTGATCTATTAGCACGGTCTCCAATTCCTGCATTTTACTCTCTATTTGGGTGGATGGAAGGAAAGTGCTGAGTTTTGCTTTGTTCCGGGGATCGAGGAGGGTGGCCACACAGTAACTGTTGTTCATTTTGATGGCCTTAATGCGAGGATCATGTTGGAGGAAATGGAGCATCAAAGCACTCATGTGAGAGACGGAGCCTTGATTTCCAAAGCCTCTGGGTCGAGGGGCACTAGCAAACTGATCTGCCTCATCTTCCTCCTCCGCCTCAAATCCATGCCAACCTCTTTCCAAGGCAGGGACATCTGTAATGTCGGTGTCCAGAAATACCTCATCCTCCTCTGCTTCCTCCGCCTCAGCTTCAAAACAGCCCTGACTTGCCTCAGTTGCTGTACCCTGAGAGCTGAGGCACCGCCTTGCACTAGTCCTGGACCCCGAACCACTGCCTAATGAAGACCGTTAAAATTGTGAAACTGTCGGGCCTTCTGGATTTGACGAGAGAAAGGCTCTGTGTCTGCATCTGTATCCGTCTCCTCCTCCATCGCTGGTGGGACCTGCTGTTTCAGAGTGTCCAACGATCGTTCCAGAACTAAGATCACCACAATGCTCATGTTGACAAGGGCATTGTCGGCACTGACCATTTTGGTGGCTTCCTCAAAACTGGCAAGGATGGTGCAGAGCTCTTTCACCTGCCTCCACTCTCGGTGGCTCAACACCCCGAGGTCCGCTCCGCTGCTTGTCAGGCCATGTGTCGCTTCGTACTGTGTAATGGCATTAAGCTGCTGCCACAATCGCTGGAGCATGTGGAGGGTGGAATTCCAGCATGTTGCCACGTCAACAATGAGGCGGTTGACAGGGAGGCTGAGCTGATGCTGCAACGCAGCCAGCCAAGACGAAGCAGGGTACGAACGGCGGAAGTGTGAACTCAGACCCCGAGCCTTCCTCAGCAGGCAGTCCAGATCCGGTTAGCGCTTTAGAAATTTCTGGACAATGAGGTTCATGACGTGTGGCAGGCAAGAGATGTGCTCCAGCCTAACGATCTTAAGGGCGGCCAGGAGATTTCGACCGTTATCGCACATCACCTTGCCGGGCAAAAGGTTCTTGTCACCCAGCCAGCGCTTGGTCTCGTTGCGAAGAGCTGTCCACAGCTCCTGATCTGTGTGTTGACGGTCTCCAAGACAGATTAATTTCAACACGGCCTGGTTTCTATGGGCACGTGATGCTATCAGTGGACTTTGGGGTAAAGAACCCTGCACCATCCCTGCGGTTTTGAAAAGCGTGCGCCAAGCCTGAGAGCCACCATTACCACCAGAGACATCCACCTAGCTCACCCAGTGAGCTGTCACAGAGATATAGCGGCCTTGGCCGTGCTTACTAGTCCATGTATCGGTGGTCAGATGGACTTTTCCGGACACAGATGCAGACAACGCACTTGAAATTTTAGATGACAGGTGGCTGGCCAAGGCAGGGACGGCTTTTCTGGAAAAGAAATGTCTGCTACGGCATCTGGTATTGGGGGAAGGCAAGGACCATGACATGGCGGAACCCATCTGTGTCCACCAGACGGAAAGGCAACATTTCCAAGGCCAAAAGCCTGGCAAAGCCGACATTCAGGCTTTTGGCTTTGGGATGGTTTGGGTTAAAGTGTTTCTTCTGCTCCCAAACCTGGTAGACAGAGGGCTGGCTGCTAGACTGGCCATTGTACGGCGTGCAGGTCAAACTGGTGGAAGGAGAAGGGGTAGGATGGGTATCTGGCGGTGCTGGTGGTACTTGGGCAATGGTGGAGGCTGAAGCGGAGGCTGTTCCTTGATCATGACTCTGAGAGACATGGGCAGCTGAGGAGTGCTTCGTCGTGGCGGAGGATGAGGAGGCGGAAACAGAGGGTGTGACAGTGGTTGGAAGCCCGGGATCAGTGTGGCCTTTTTTCGCCAAGTGTTCCCTCTATTTCAACTCATGCATTCGCTGCATGTGACTAGACATGTTGGTGGTGGTTAAACACTGAAGATTCTTCCCTCTACTGATGCATTTATGGCAAAGGCGGCATATGACATCGCTGGGTGAATCAGAGGCTTACTCGAAAAAGGCCCTGGCTTGAGAGTTCCCGGACCTTTTCGAAGGGCGATAAGCAAGGAACGATGTTTCCGCTGATCGTGGCTGGTGGAATAATCTCAGCGGACTGGTGCAACCGCCCTCTCCCTTTTTGAGGCGGGACCCGTACTGACACTACCCCATCGTCTTCCACCTCGTCCAGTGATGAAGCGCTCGCAAGCAAATTCTGCTGAAAAGACCACGTTGGATCTGCAATGTTGTCATCATCATCATCACAATCAACACAGGTGAGTTCCTCGTCCTGACATTCTGCATCCTGGAGCTGCGGGCTACAAGCAACAGGCACTGCAAGACGTTGCTGACCGCCCGGGAATTTTGCCGATTGACCAGCTTCCTTCTCCTCCTCTGATGGCATCAGTGATTGGGCATCAGAGCAGACAAAATCATCCTCTTTGGTCTCTTGATCTTTTGAAATGCCTTCTGACCCCAACCGCATTTTGTCATCAAAGAGGTCTTCAGAAAATGAATTATCCACAGTGGTGGGTACATGAGTTGACATTTGGGTTGCCTTCGCTTCATGTTGGACGGATGCTGACGATGATGATGACGACAATGGGAGGACGAGGAGGTAAGACTGCTGGATGCAGGTTGCATTAACCACTAAAGAACAGATTGGCGACGCTGTTCATTACTGAGATTCACAGGGTACTGACCAGGCGATGACAGGCCTGACGGTCCTGCAACCGCAATCCGCTGGCTTGCGTGTTGTGCCAGCACTGGAAGGAGCAACTTATCTCGTACCTCTACCTCCATGTCCTACACCCCTCTTTGCTCGCTTACCACCTGCATTTCGCTCCATGATCAGAAAGATAAAAATTTAAAAAGGTATGGAAGAGTTTTTGACAGTCTCTTATTGAAAGATGGCAAATCACAGCTATTCTTTAATCCCTCTAATTTCCAACAGCCAACTAGGATTAGAAATATAGTATGCTATTTCAAGCCTTGTTCCACTAGCAGACATTGAAGTTTATGCTTTTGTTTAGCTTCAACTTTAATACCTAAACCTTAATGTATGCCGTTTATAACTTCTTCTTTTCCTGTATCATTTCTATTTGAAAAAAATACTAATAAAAAATACAGTTAAAAAAGAAAAAAAAAAAAAAGAAATTGTTTCTGTCGAATACCTGTGAAATGCGCTCTCGTGGGAGAACCGTAACACCAAATCAACAGTGTTCTTCCTTCAGTCCCAGGGATTTACAACTGCCCAGTAGGACTAGGAATTGATCGTTTTCAACAAAATATCATACAAGAGCGCAATCTGCGCCAAACTGAGATTCACCGAGTGCAATAAAACTATTCAAAAGTTACACGGATGAGAAATTGCATTTTTTTGCATCAATGACACACAAGAACAGTTACTAGAAAATGTCTGTATCAAAATTGGCATACAACGTGGCTATTTGAAAAAAACTGGCTCGCACAAAATAAAAGGTACAATTTCACCTCAGGTGCGAGGTGTGCTGGCCAAAAAGTGGTAAAAAAAATGCCATTTCAATGCAGGTTCAAAGCAGAATCTAGGCTGCACAATATACCCCCTCCTTTCCAAAGCCTGTCTGTCCATCCACTCCCCCTTCTTACCCCCCCCCCCCCCCCCGCTCCCCAGTGGCTGAACGGCGCTAGATGCTTCTTTAAAAGTCTGTGTCTAACTAAATGAGAACTGAAATTCTCTAATCTACCTATATTCTAATGTTCACAGCTAAAAGCATGATTGTCTGTATGAATAAAGATAAGAACTGTGTCTCTGAGCTGAGCTGTATTGAGAGACGCGTAACAAACGTTTTGCTCTGATGTTAGACACTGAAAGACTGATGCTGAACAGGAAAGGCTGGTCTATGCAAAATGAGGTCATGTGATTTTTCCAGCCAATGAGATCCATACACCACAAAGTGACGTTGTACATCCTCCTCACCCCCCTCTATCCTCAGAGCTGATTGGCTGGCCGCCAAAATGACAGGAAATCAGGCGCGTTCTAGCGCATAAATGTCAATAAATGTCAATTCTGGCTCAGGTAAACCACTTTGAAAGTGGTTTACCTGTTTCAGCTTGTATAACATGTGTTCACTCGATTCCTCTTCCATTCCTCTATGACTACAACACAGAGCTGGTGGATGTTAGAGACCTTGGGCTACTCCTTGCATTTGAGGATGCCCCATAGAGGATGCTCAATAGAGCTTAGGTCTGGAGGCATACTTCACCAGTTCAGCACCATTACACTAATTTTCTTTAGATGCTGGCAGCACACATATGTTGATTTTGAAAAAACACTCTGGTTATTACGCTGATACATGCACTCAAATTCTTTGGTCGACCATAGCTTGGTCTGTTCTGAGTGTAACCTGTCTTGTTAAACCACTGTGTAGTCTTGGCCACCGTGCTGCAGCTCAGTTTCAGGGTGTCGACAATCTTCTTATAGCCTAGGCCATGTTTACGTAGAGCAAAAAAATATATATTTTTTTCACATCCTCAGAGAGTTTTTTTCCATGAGGTGCCATGTTGAACTTCCAGTGACCAGTTTAATACAGTGTGAGAGCAATAACACCAAATTTAAAACACCTGCTCTTCATTCAAACCTGAGACCTTGTAACGCTAACAAGTTACATGACACTGGGAAGGGAATATTTAAAATTGGGCACAATTTGTCCAATTTCCCTTAGGGGTGTACTCACTTTTGTTGCCAGCGGTTTAGTCATTTATTGCTGTGTGAGTTATTTTGAGGGTGCACCAAATTTATACTGTTATATAAGCTGTACACTGATTAAATTGCATCAAAGTGTCATATCTTCAGTGTGATCCCATGAAAGGATATAATAAAACATTTACAAAAATGTGAAGGGTGTACATGCACTTAATATTACCATTTCACGGTGTTCTGCATTTGACTTTTAACCTCACATGTCTAAACCATGCTTAAATCCTAGTTTTCTTAATACATTTCCAATGCTTTGGACTGTATCTAGATATTACTAGTGCTCCTACTGCCAGATTCTTTGTAATGCTCTCCATTTCTAACATTTGAGGCAATGGAATTCATATACTGCTGCCATGTTTCAGTAAGATGTCAGCTGTTTCCCACAAAAGGCAAACATTAATATTAACTGGTGACCTTACAATCACTTATGTTAGAGTGCAGATCAAGGAAAGAAACAAAAACCATCTGTATTCATATCTACATTGGAGGCTCTGTCACCTAATCTGTCACACTTGACCAAAAAAATGACATGGCATGCTAAGCTATATGGATTGCTGTAGATGATGAGTTTGATCTACCCGTAGTCCTCATGATGACACTGTGTATATTTATATGTGTGCATGTATACATACAAAGTATCTGGACATAATATTTTACTTTCCAGGGCATAAAAGAACTATGGTCCTTAGAAGATCTTAAAATTAGTTAAGTACAACCTCAAATAAATAATGATATGGTGTAATCTGTCATCTAACCCATAATACAAAAGCAGTGTGTGACAAAATGAGTACACCCTTACTAATTCCATACGAATAAAGAGGGTAAGAAGCAGCTAGGTCTTGCTAATCAAATACCCTTGAGTAACTGATCATCAACAAGTGTGAGCGCCTCTATTAAGCCAGAAGTTTTGATAGTTTGCCAGTATGGACCATTCAGATGTATGCTAACACAATACCAAGAAGGAAAAACATCAACCCCATTCACATAGTGTTTCCAGTCCCCATTTGTGATTACTGTCTGGATACCATAAAACTGTATCCCAATAGATACCGCGGTGGGGATCCCAATAGGGCCCTATACTTCTTTAGCGCAAACTTAGTCCTAACTGTTAATGGGACCTTAGAGAAGCAATTGTTGCTGCTCATCAATTTAGGAAGGATTGTAAAGCTATATTCAAACAATTTGAAGTCCATCATTCTATAGTGAAAAAGAAGTGGATAATATTTTTTCTAGGAGTGGACATCTTAGCAAATTCAGACCATATGATACTCAGAGAAAATGCTTCACCTTAGACTCTACAAAGCTCAGATAGTATGTTAAATGTAGGAGGTCATGACAGTGCCATTAGCAAAAAAAGAACAAGAAGGGCTTATTTAGTAAGGTTACCAGAAGAAAGCCTCTTCTTTCTGAAAAGAACATGGCAACACAACTTAAGTTTGTAGAGTTGCATATGTACAAACTACACAATGTTCTGAACAATGTTCTTTGGACAGATGAGTCCCAAGTGGAGATAGCTGGCCATGATGCACAGTGCCATGTTTGTGCTGATATGTAGTGTTTGGTTTTCATCAAACACCTTATTCCTATTGTCAAGCATAGTAATGGACGGGTGATAATTTGGTCTTGTTTTGTAGCCAAAATTTGAGGCCATTTATGCAATAGCTAAAGCTTGGCTGTAAATGGGTCATACAACAAGATAACAATCTCAGGCACACCAACAGAATGCTGAAGAATGGCTGAAAAAGAATCAAGGTGTTGCAATGGCCCAGTCAAAGTGCAGACCACAACCCAACTGAAATCCTTCAGTGGGATCTTAAAGGAGGTGTCTCACGACAGGCTTTCAGCCTACTTCAAAAATCCTATGCTGCCAGACACACTGAATTCAGGGGCGTGCTTCTTGTCTGCATCTTCTCCTCCCACTTCCCCCCTCCCCTCAGCACACAGACAGCTCTCCTCCTCCAACTGCAGTAACTTCTATACAGCAGGAGGAGGGCGAGGGGGTTTGCTGCCAGGGTTAACCCTGTGTGTGCCTGCCTAGGTCTGATGCAGGCTTCTCACTGCTGGATCAGCTGCACTATCAGCTCCACAGAGTCAGGAGACAGCAGGGAGAGGGCTGATCTATGAGTGTGGAGAGGTCTGTGAAGCTGTGTATGCTAATAGCAGAGCAGGGGGGGGTGCAAGTATTCCTATACCCCTACATAGCATACAAATCTCCACGGACATCTCAAGCAACAACAAACAAACCCTGTCAGAACAGACACAGGGCAGCTGTGAAGTGAGTTACTATAATCACTATGTGTCACTAATACAGCAGAGCAGGGAGGCATGTGAATGGTTCACATCCCTCCCTGCTCTGTTCTATTAGTATAGTCAAAGCTCCCCAGACACATCATGAGTATAGTAACACACTTCACTGCTGTCACATCTACTGACCACAGATCAGCCTCATCTCTGCTTTCCTCAATCTGTGTAGAGAGCAGGAGGGAGCAGGCACACACAGGGTTAATCCACACAGACACAGAAGCCAGAGCCTTCCCACTCCCCTCCCTACAGAAGCATACTGTGCGGGAGGGGCTCTGTGCTCTGACCTGTATTCAGAAGCTGATGAGTCACCAGCACTGACAGCCAGTGAGATAAAAATAAACAGGTCGGCTGCTATAGTGATTTGAGAAGCTGATGCATTCCTACTAACAGGGATAACTCAAAATCAGTAGGACATTTGCAATGAACATACATTGCAAAGCTGCTTGTTTTTTAAAGATCTTTTAATTAAAACCCAATCATTGTAGCGAGACAACACCTTTAAGAAAGCTGTGCAAATACAAATTCTCATAAATCTCAATGAACTAAAGAAAAGTTGGTCATAATTCGTCCTGAGAAAGTCTTATAAAAAGATTACTTCAAGTTTTGCTGCTAAAGGTGGTTCTACATGGTATTGATTCATACAGTTCACTTAGTTTTTCACACATGGCTTTTCCCTTTTGGCATCATTTTGTTGATTAAATTAAGACACCGTGGAATCTGTTGATTGGTGCTGTGCATCTGAGGTTAAAATAGCCTAATTCTAAGATCTTCTAAGATCAGATTTTTTTCATTATGTCCTCTATTCTGTCATTCTAACAATCCACCATTTATTCATAGAAAGCCATAAGACTATTGTATATAATCTAATAAACAGTAAGGAGTTGCTTTCTTTTTATAAGGTTAGATAATGAATACTCCCTATCTATTCCCTAAACTAATATTCCCTAAAATGTCCAGAAAATAATAATAATAATTGATACCTGAAAGTGCTTTCTCATAATGTTTCCCCATCGTCACAAAGTTCTTAAGACTTGGGTTGAATTTGTCTAATATTACCTGTAAAAGAGAGAAGGCATTACTTGGCAGCCAGAAGTAATCCAAAGGTTTTAATACTTAATGCTTTACTAGTAAGACAAACTACTGTTACTGTAGTGCTCCAGTTTTTGAAAAAGAGTCCTTGTCTTGAGCCAAGCCATAGCTTTTTTCCCATAGGTAATTCAATATCACTCCACCCCAACCCCCAACAACTACCGTATCTCACAAAAGGGAGTATACCCCTCAAATGTTTGTAAAAATATTGTATTATATATTTTCATGGGGCAACACTGAAGATCTGACACTTTGATACCATGTAAGCTAGTCATTGTACAGTGTGTAAAACAGTGTTAATTTGGTGTGTACTCAAAATTACTCAACACACAGCCATCAATGTCTAAACCGCTGGCAACAAAAGTGAGTACACCCCTAAGTGAAAATGGACAAATTGTGCCCAATTTGTGATTTTCCCTCTCTGGTGTCATGTGACTTGACAGTGATACAAGGTCTCATATGTGAATGGAGAGCAGGTGTGTTAAATTTGATGTTATTGCTCTCATATTCTCTCATACTGGTCACTTGAAGTTCAACATGGCACCTTTTGGCAAAGACCTGTCTTGATGATCTGAACAAAAATAATTGCTCTACATTAAGATTGCCTAGGCTATAAGTCGAATACCAAAACCCTGAAACTGAGCTGCAGCACAGTGTGCAAGACCAGTTAAAATGGAAAAATTGTGACAATGTTTTAATGGTGTCAATATTTTGTGTGGCCACCATTATTTTCCAGCACTGTCTTAAATCTCTTGGGCATGTAATTCCCTAGAGCTTCCAGGTTGCAGCCACTAGAATCCTCTTCCATTCCTCCATGATGAAATCATGGAGCTGGTGGATGTTAGAGACCTTGCGCTCCTCCACCTTCCGTTTGAGGACGCCCCATAGATGCTTAATAGGGTTTCGGTCTGGAGACATGCTTGGCCAGAAGAGCACCTTTACTCTTATTTTCTTTAGTAAGGCATTGGTTATCTTGAAGGTGTTTTTGGGGTTGTCATAATTTTCGAATACCACTCTGCAGCCCAGCTCCCCACAGCCAGCAGCACTCAAGCAGCCCCAAACCATGTCTCTCCCACCACCATGTTTGACTATAAGCAAGGCACACTTGTCTTTGCTCTCCTCCCCTGGTTGCTGCCACACACGCTTAACACCATCTGAAACAAATAAATTTATCTTAGCCTCATAAGACCAAATTACATGGTTCCCATAATCCATGCCTTAGTCTGCTTGTCTTCAGCAAACTTTTTCTGAGCTTTCTTATGCATCATTTTAAGAAAAGGCTTCCTTCTTGGATGACATCCATGCAGACCAATTTGATGCAGTGTTTGGCGAATGGTCTGAGTACTGACTGGCTGACTCACCAACCCTTTAACTCCTGCAGCAATGCTGGCATAACTCATATGTATATTTTGTAAAGACAATTTCTGGATATAACGCTGAGCATGTGCACTCAACTTCTTTGGTCGACTATGGTGAGGCCTGTTCTGAGTAGAACCTGTCTTGTTACACTCTTGGCCACTGTACTGCAGCTCAGTTTCAGGGTGTTTGCAGTTTTCTTATAGTCTAGGCCATCTTTATGTAGAGCAACAATTCTTTTTTTCAGATTCTCAGACAGTTCATTGCCACGAGGTGCTATGTTGAACTTCCAGTGACCCGTATGAGAGAGTGTGAGAGCGATAACACCAAATTTAATACACCTGCTCCTCATTCAAACCTGAGATCGTGTAACACTAACGAGTCACATGACACCATAGAGGGAAAATGGCAAATTGGGCACAATTTGTCCATTTTTACTTAGAGGTGTACTCACTTTTGTTGCCATTGCCAGTGGTTGATGGCCCTGTGGTGAGTTATTTTGAATACACCAAATCTACACTGACTACTTTACTTTGTATCAAAATGAAATCTTCAGCATTGTTCCATGAAAAGAAATAATACAATATTTACAAAAATGTGAGGGGTGTACTCACTTTCTTGAGATACTGTATACAGGTTATACAGTAAGTAGATAGATCTACAACATATGCTCAAAGTGGGACTGTGCTGTAACTGGAAAAGTAAACTTTTATCAAGCACTGATCTTTAAATGCCTTTCCTTGTTGCCCAGAGCAACCAAACAGAGCTTATAAATTGCTGTTAAAAATGAAAGGGGATCACTGATCTAGACAGTTTTCATACATGTCCCCCCAGGTGTCCAGTGGGCATTAGAGTGTCTTTAGCCTCTCTGCTTTAACCTCACTGCCCCAACTCTTTCATTTTGCTCTAGAGTTGAAGCTGTAGGGGTTCTATATATTATACATGATGCACATCAATCATAGCTACACTCACTGGCCACTTTATTAGGTACACCTGTCCAACTGCTCGTTAACACTTAATTTATAATCAGCCAATCACATGGCGGCAACTCAGTGAATTTAGGCATGTAGACATGGTCAAGACAATCTCCTGCAGTTCAAACCGAGCATCAGTATGGGAAGAAAGGTGATTTGAGTGCCTTTGAACGTGCATGGTTGTTGGTTGCCAGAAGGCCTTTGGTCTGAGTATTTCAGAAACTGCTGATCTCCTGGGGTTTTCCACGCACAACCATCTCTAGGGTTTCAGAGAATGGTCCGAAAAAGAAAAAACATCCAGTGAGCGGCAGTCCTGTGGGGGGAAATGCCTGTTGATTGCCAAGGTCAAAGGAGAATGGGCAGACTGGTTCGAGCTATAGAAAGGCAAAAAGTGACTCAAATAGCCACCAGTTACAACCAAGGAAGGCAGAAGAGCATCTCTGAACGCACAAATACGGCGAACTTTGCGGCAGATGGGGCTACAACAGCAGAAGACCAAAACCGGGTGCCACTCCTTTCAGCTAAGAACAAGAAACTGAGGCTCCAATTTGCCAAGCTCATCGAAATTGGACAGTAGAAGATTGAAAAACGTTCCCTGGTCTGATGACCTCGATTTCTGCTGCGACATTCGGATGGTAGGGTAAAGAATTTGACGTCAACAACATGAAAGCATGGATCCATCCTGCCTTGTATCAACGGTTTCAGGCTGGTGGTGGGGGGTTTTCTTTGGTGTGGGGAAATTTTCTTGGCACTCTTTGGGCCCCTTGGTACCAATTGAGCATCGTTGCAACACCTTGTGGAATCTATGCCACGAAGAATTGAGGCAGTTCTGAAGGCAAAAGGGGGTCCAACCCGTTACTAGCATGGTGTACCTAATAAAGTGGCCGGTGAGTGTATGTTGAATCTGCTTGTCATGTCACCTATAAAGTTGTGTTAGCGATTTGAATGGAAGAGCACAAATGATCATAGGTACCTTTTAAAATTGTGGCAGTAAAAAATGTAGGCCAAGGAGGCCACATTGTAAAGGATAATATTAGTGAATTACATGAGCAAATCATCTAATTATTAAAAATGTTCAGCTTAGATAATTGTTCGAATTTCTGATTTTACATGGTCGTCAGGAGTCTTGAATAAAATTTATATCACGAGGAAAACTTATAATACTATCTTACATTTAGATGGCATAAAGTTTTTAAACCAAAAGATGCATTGAACTTATCATAGTGATGATGGGTGATCAATAGATTTGGTGCATTTTACTACACTTTTTCTCTTCTTTACATCGCTATTTGTTGGTTTATCAGAAACCAATACTTTGCACAAAATTATGGCACAAGCTATGAATGAATCTGGTGTATTTTAAGACTCTATGGGCGACATGCATGTACGGGTCTCCACCAGTAGTTCTGGTGTCCTTTCTGCCCGAAAACAGGCACAGCCCTGTTTTCTAGATTTATAATCAGGCGCACTCCAAAATTGGCCCATTATCGGGCACCCACGGCACTTTGTAATGCGCCTTAGATCGGAGAGCGTTCTGGAGGCGTGTCGTACTACAACCGTACGATTCTACACACATATGACTGGAGGATGGCAAAACTGGGCACATTACTGCTGGAACAGGCAGACCAAAGTTAAAAGTGATTTACCTGAGCCCGAGTTATGGTTTGGAGCTAAAAAGCGCTAAATCTATGACCCGCAGTCAGGGCCGCCGTTAGGGCAGTACAACCAGTACTGCTCTACGGGGTCCGGCCAGTCTGTGAAGCAAGGGGGGGCCGTCACTGTCGGCAGGTCCCACCCCTTGCTCCACAGAGACTATCTTAATTGTATGCATGTCCTTGCAACGCGCATACAATTAAGATGGATGGCAGGGCAGGGAGAGCCTGCACAGGGGGTCCCTAAACTACATGGGGGACCTATTCCGCTCATGGGGTTCTTAAGCTACAGGGGTGGCCTATTCTGCCCAGGTGGGTCCTAAACTACAGGGGGCCTATTCTGCACAGGGAGGCCCTAAGCTACAGGGGGGACCTATTTTGCCTACAGGGGGGCCCTTATTCAACCGACAGGGGCCCCCTAAGCTACAGGGGGGGGCCTAAGCTACCTAGCTAATGAAGTCATCATGGAGGTCTGGACCGAATGGAGAAGAAAAGGGAAAGTGAACAACTCATCTGACAAGATGTCACCTGTGAGGCCCTAAATGTAAGTAAACTGGGGATGGATCTGGGAAGGGGTAGTTTGGCTGGGGGAGGAGCAGAGGGGGGGGGGGCACAGACACTCAATCTGTATGGGGCCCCTTAATTTCTGATGCCGGCTCTGCCCACAGTAGAACTAATGCTACTAATGCACGTCTGGGCACCAAAATACATACATGTCACCGTATGTTCACTTTTCTACGGACTTTCAAAACTGTCTAGTGAGGTGCAAAACATATCTACGGAATTCTTGACAGACAGCTGGAGCCATGCTAAACAAACTGTAATTGTCAATAGGCAAAAAAAAAAAAAAAAAAATTCTTCCTAAACATCACTAAAGTAAAATAAACCAAGTTATGATAATCATAAAACTAGATGAAATGATGTCTAATAAAATTAATATAAAATTATAGAATATACCGTATATACTCGAGTATAAGCCGAGTTTTTCAGCACTAAAAATGTGCTGAAAAAATCCACCCTCGGGCTTATATCGAGTCACTGTTGGCGCTTCGGGCGCTGCGATGGCCCGTGCGCTGACAAGGGACGCTTCAGATACCACTGCGGAGCAGTGAGCGAGCGCTCCGGCTCCGCAGTGGAATCCGGGGGCGGCCGCAGACTCGCGTGCTAATCCGGAGTTCCGGCAAGGTAGCGTGTCATACGCTGTGTGCGCGGCCTTGATGACATCACCTGCTGCTGCCGAGAAGACCGAGTGGACAGCGCGCGGGAGGTCGCGACTGCGAGAAGGCGGCAGCGGCGTAGGGAAGACGGTTGCAGGGGGAGTAAGGTCTGAGTGTTTTTTTGTTTTAAAAACGATGCCTATGCCTGCCTATACTCCTGCCTATACCTGGGGCCTAGTGGGGTCCTATACCTGGCGTATAACGACTATACTACCTATAACTGCTATAACCCTACCTAGGGGGTCTATACCTGCCTAGTAACCTACCTAGGGGGACTATACCTGCTATAAACTACTTGGGGACTATACCTGCCTATACCTACCTTAGGGGATATACCTGCCTATAACTTCACTAGGGGACTATCCTGCCTATACACTACTAGGGGGACCTATACCGCCAGGGTGACTATTACCGCCCTATATCGACCTATACCTGCCTTTTACTTCCTAGGGGGACCTATACCTTCCTATAACTGCCTTGGGGGAACTCTTCTGCCTATAACCTGCCTAGGGGGACTATCACCTGCCTACAACGGCCATATACCTGTATAACCTTGCCTAGGGGGACCTATACTGCCTATAACTTGCATAGTTGGACCTATTACTGCCTTACTTGCATTGGGGGCAATTACCTGCCTATAGCCTGTCTCTGGGGAAATATAGCTTCCTATACTGCCATATAAAAACCATTATACCTGCCTATAACCTGCCTATGGGGGAATTAACTGGCCAATCCAGCCTATATCTGCCTATGGAGGACATTAAAACTGCTATACTGCCGTATAAACGCTCTGGGGACCATTAAACTGCCTATGTAATTTTATTGTATCTATTTTTATTTTTATAATTCACTGTAGTCGCTGCGTTTTCCCCCTAGGTTATTCCTCGAGTCAATAAGCTTTCCCGGTTTTTGTGGCAAAAGTAGGTGCCTCGGCTTATACTCGGGTCGGCTTATACTCGAGTATATACGGTAAATAAATACAAGATTATACAATATAAAATTAATATACAAATTAAGTTATATAAAATTAATATCAAGCTATATAATACAAATTATTTAACCAATACAGAATCTGTTAGCATAGCAAGTCAGTGAATAGAAGCTATTGTAGTGACCTTGCTTGGTGCACCCCAGATCCCAGCGAGATCTTGGGAGACGGTTACTGCTGTATGTAAAATATAGGCTGAGAGAGGAAAAAAATTGAAACAGTGTTCGATATCTGATTAAAATTAGTTTCATTTATTATAGTAAAAATGGAAAGTCTAAAAATGTGAACGAAAAAATTTTAAAATCCCGACCTACTGACCCACTCACATACATTTTGATGAACAAAAACTAACATACAATTTAAAAGCATAAAAAGATTTTATGCATTTTTAAGTAGAAAAAAATGAACAACTATTTTTTCATTAAAATTCAACTCAATGGGCTGCATAACTCTCTATAGAGAAGGGAAGACACTATTGGAACACAAATGTAACTGTTCTTAACAATGATTGACACGAATAGCTACTTATCTCATGCAAAATTTAACCACAAGATTAAAATTGACAGTTATGTAGGAGGGAATGCATTGTGACATAGTAGAAAGAAAAACCTTTAAAGTATGATTGAAGTTTATGAGCTTCTGTTCTTCTCCATAGAGAATTTGATATTATTTTACATTATTTAATTTTACATTACATAATTTTATATTATTTTTATATCATATAAATTTTATATGTCATAATTTTATCTAGTTTTATCAATATCAGAAGTTATGTTTTATTACTTTAGTGGTGTTATTTGGAAAATAATTTAGATTTTTTGGCTAATTGCTAATTATAGTTTGCCTACGACAACGTTGCGCTCAGCCACACCACTATGACATTGGCATGGATTAGTTCTACACTTTTCCACCACATTTTGTCGAGCTACATTCATAAATGTATCTAATCTTATGAATCTGCCGCAACATGCCCCTAAATATTGGCGCAGACAAAAGTGGTGAGGATGTCGAACTTGCGGCAGTTTTTTGAGCATGACAGTTCATAAATATATGCTGGACAGGTTTTCAATAGTTTTTTTGGGTTTTGACGTCTTGCCAATAAAACTGATGCAACCATGTTATACAATATTAGAAAGTTATTGTTCTTTTAACGAAAATTTGCGCATTTTTGGTGCATAGTGTTGAAAAATATGGCTAAAATGGTCTACAGAGCATAGTAAAAATGCTGTGTAAGGTATGCATGTCAATATTTTTGGTGTAAATTTCCAAAATTTTGGTGCAATTGCCAAAGTAAATCCGCCATATTGTTTTTAACATATGCATTTTTTCAAGACATTTTCACATAATAATAGACAAATAATCTGTGTCAAGGGCCTAAGGGAATGGTCACTGTCACGGTGCACACCATGACCCCTGTGTCAAGAACGCAAGTCTGCCCGTTGCTTCTGACTGCAAAGTCCTCCCTCTGTGTCACTGGTGCTGGCAGTGGCTTCTGGGCATTTCCACTGCGAAGCGTTATCACGATACAGCTCCTGCTTCCATTGCAGTTCACCTGTCCTCGCTCCTGCTCCCTGCCACCGTGTGTGCAAACGAGCATGCAGCAGTGCGTGAGGATTTAAAAGTGCAGTGTTCTGATTACCCGACCAATGACCTGTGATTCCTTGTGTTCTCCACATGACCTGTGATCCCTGGCGTGGTCTCCACATATACCTTGCCCACGGTAATCACTGAGGACCCATGCCATTACCCGGCGTTCTAACCCAATAGAACGTGACAGGCACAGTATGAGAAACACATAAATCTGTTGGAAATTTTTAGGTATCTTTTCTATCTACCTATTTGTAGCAATATCTTAAGTACGCCAACTGAACAGCGACAGTACCCAAGATAGGATAAATATACTTTTTATTGTAGAAATGTATTTTTAAAAAATCTGAAAAGAGGATGTTTTTCAGTTTGATAGATTTGAACTAGACCTTTTGAGATTATAAGCTCCAGTCTCTGCAGCTTCTCCATCCTGTGGCATCGGAGCTCTTTGGTGCTGTTTTAACATAGGCTTTCTCTCTTGTAGTCATATCACAAGATCCAGCTTAAGTAGTGTTTTAAATTTATCTTATAGTATTGGCCACCAGGATGAGTATTGGGTTGGGAGGGGTATTTTATTACGTGTGACATATCAATGGGCAATAGCAATAAATCTCCTAACCTAGTTTAAGGCTATAGTTTTTAATTTTTTATGTCTTGGGTTGGGGGGTGGTGGCGTGGGGGGGGGGGGGGGGCGTTGGGGCTGAGGTGGTGATGAGGGAGGGTGGGGGTGTGACGTGTTGGGGGGGGGCTGTGGGGGGGGTGTGGGGGGGGTGGGGGGGGCCTGGAATGGTGGGGGGTGGGTACGGGCGGGGGGGGGAGGGGTGGGGTTAGGGGGGGAGACGGGGGGGGTGGGGGCTGGGGAGGGGGTGGGAGGGGGGGGGGGGTTGGGGGAGGGGGGGGGGGTGGAGGGGTGGGTGGGGGTGGGGGGGAGGCGGCGGTGGGGGGAGGGTGGGGTTGGGGGGCGGGGTGGGGGGGTTGCGTGGGGCGTTGTGGGGGGGGGGTGGGGGGAGGGGGGTAGGAGTTCGGGGTGGGTGAGGGGGGGTGGGGTGGGGGGGGCGGTGTGGGGGGGGCGTGGGGGGCTTGTGGTTGGGGGGGTGGGAGGGTGGGGGGGGGGGGGGGGCGGGGGGTGGTGGGTGGGGTGGGGGGGGTGGGGGGGTTGTGGGGGAGCGGGGTTGGGGGGGGGGGGGGGGGGGGGTGCGGGGTTGGGGGGCGGGAGAGGGGGGGGAGGGGGGATGGTTATACTTTAGTTTTTTTTTTGGGGGGGGTGTGGGAGGGAGAGGGGGGGGGGGAGGGGGGAGGCGGGGAGGGGGCGGGGGTGGGGGAGGGGGAGGGTGGTGGTGGGGGTGGAGGAGCGGGTGTGGGAGTGAAGGGGGGGGGGGGGGGGGCGGGGGGGGGGAGGGGGGTGGAGGGGCGGGTCGTTGGGGGTGGGTGGGGGGGGGTGAGGGGGGGGGGGGGGGGGGGGTTGGGTGGGGGGTGGGGGGGCGGGGGGGTTTGGGGGGGTGTGGGTGGGGGGTGGTGGGGGGGGGGTGGGGGGGGGTGGTGGGGGGGGGGGGTGTGGGGTGGGGGGAGCGGGGGGGGTGGGGGGGTGGGGGTGTTAGCGGGGGGTTGGGGTGAGGGGTGGGGGGGGGGGTGGGGGGGGGGGGGGTGGAGGGGGGGGGGGTAGGGGGGGGTTGGGGTATAGGGTGAGTGAGGTTTTTGTGGGGGGCGTGGGTTTTTGGTGTTTTTGTTTTATTTTTTTTTGTTTTTTTTTTTATTTTATTTTTTTTTTTTTGGTTCTTTTTTTTTTTTTTTTTTTTTTTTTTTTTTTTTTATTTTTTTTTTTTATTTTTGTTTTTTCTTTCTTTTTTTTTTTTTTTTTTTTTTTTTTTAATTTGTTTTTTTGTTTTTTTTTATTCTGTTTTTTTTTTTTTTATTTCTTTTTTTTATTCTTTTTTTTTTTTTTTTTTCATACACTTTCTGAAATACCAATATTAATGAGCTATCCTTAGGCCAGGTCATCAGTGTTAGGTTGGTGTAGGGGCCGACAATTGGCACTTCTGTCAGTCAGATATTTGATGGCGTCATGGCGCATAGGCGAGTATTATGTCCTCTTTGTGGTTTACATTGTTTAGTACACTAACACGCTACACATTCAGTAGTGACAATGCAAGATATTGCATATTTTTCTTATTTAACAACGTATATGCGCTATGACTATTGAATGTCTATGGGGCCGGCGGGGCTGCAGTACCCCCCCCCCCCCCCACCGCCACACCCTCGCTCCCTCGCTCTAATGATTTGTAATGTGGATACAAACATGCATTTAGATAGTGTCAATTTTTTTTTTTACAGAAAAACAACCCATAGAGATTTATTGGGGTATGCCACAAACTGCTTGAGTAAAAACCCAAACTGAAGTCCTAATGGTTGAGATGAGGTCAACATCTGAATTCTGATTTTCAACTTTCTATTCCATTATGTGAGCAAAAAAAATTAAAAAAAAAATGCGCCCGATCCATTCCATGACTGACACCAACGGGCACCTCATGGACCCAACTGACTACAGGTACACACTGCATTTTTTGCAAAAAACAATCCCTAAAGAGACTCTCCTCCTAAAAGGTTCTATCCTGCTTCCATGTTGGTGACACAACCTACATACTTATACAACAGTTATCTGTCCCTGGGAGGTGTTTTACCTCTCTCTGAAATATGGGGCTGTTCACACACAGTTATGTCGTCTATCAGTGATATTTGTCAGGGTAGCATGAGAAAAGGTACCCTAATGGTTACCATGACCCATAGAAATCAACAGAGCAAAAGTAGTCCTATTCAGACCACATTTACTCTTTTTCCCAGCAGCATATGTTTTTTGTATGAGGTACAAAAGCTAGATAGACCATCCTTTTGTGTCCCTCATAGAAAAGATTTATGTTTGGCAAATAGAGTAAACATAGTTCAAATAGCACTAAATTTGCTTTATTGACTTTTTTAATGGATACCATTAATGGAAGGCACAATAGCATGTGAATGTCCCCTAACCCTGCAGGATAAGGGGTTTTTTTACACTCTCCTTGCTCATTTACTGTACGTGCCAGGAAGCCAGGGGCAGCTAGGCAGTTATATCTGGGGCTTGTGCCCATAGATTGCCAGTGAGTCACTAGCTTTCAAGCTGCTGCCGTGGGTCCGAAGCACCAGCGGTCTTCTCAACTGTATGCTTGTCCTCAGGATGACAGCTATAGTGGAGTAAGGAGCAAGAGCTTCCTGCCCTGTGGCGTACTCTGGTGGGTCACAAGCAAGCTTGTGGCCTACCAGAGTATACAGCACAGGCGGCATGACAATGTCATCAAAGCACATGAGACCTTGCACTCCTCCACCTTCCGTTTGTGGATGTCCCACAGATGATCGATAGGTCTGGTGACATGCTTGGCTAGTCCAGCACCTTTATATTGATTTTCTATGGCAAGGCAGTAGTGGTCTTGGAGGTGTATTTTGGGTCATTATCATTTTGGAATACCGCCCTGCATCCCAGTTTATGGAGGGAGAGGATCATGCTCTGCTTCAGTATGTCACAGTACATGTTAGCATTCATGGTCTCCTCAATGAACTGTAGCTCTCCACAGCTGGCAGCCCCAAACCATAACACTGCCACCACCATGCTTGACGGTAGGCAAGACACACTTGTATTTGTACTCCTCACCTGGTTGCCGCCAAACACTCTTGACACCATCTGAACCAAATAATTTTATATTAGTCTCTTCAGACCACCGGACACGGTTTCAGTAATCCATGTCCGGAGTCTGCTTGTCTTCAGCAAACTGTTTGTGGGCTTTCTTATACATCATCTATAGAAGAGGCTTCATTCTGGGACAACAGCCATGCAGACCAATTTGATGTAATGGCCGGCGTGCCATCTGAGTACCACCCACCCCTTTAACTTCTGCAGCAATGCTGGCAGTACTCATATGTATATTTTGAAAAGACAATCAATGGATATGACGCTGAGTACGTGCACTCAACTTCTTTGGTTGACCATGGCGAGGTCTCTTCTGAGTGGAATTTGCCTTGTTAAACCGCTGAATGGTCT
This sequence comes from Phyllomedusa bahiana, assembly GCA_025379985.1. NCBI lineage: Eukaryota > Metazoa > Chordata > Amphibia > Anura > Hylidae > Phyllomedusa > Phyllomedusa bahiana. The sequence continues at coordinate 27,895 of JAODAL010031844.1, forward strand.
TGGCCACCATGTTGCAGCTAAGTTTCAGGGTGTTGGCCATCTTCTTATAGCCTAGGCTATCTTTATGTAGATCAACAAGCCTTCTTTTTCAGATCCTCAGAGAGTTCTTTGACATGAGGTGCAATTTTGTACTTCCAGTGACCAGTATGAGAGAGTGTATGAGAAATAAGACAAAATTTAACAAACCTGCTACCCAATCATACATGTGAACTTATAACACTAACGAGTCACATGACACAGTTGAGGGAAAATGGCAAATTGGGCACAATTTGTCCATTTTCACTTAGGGGTGTACTTACTTTTGTTACTAGCTGTTTAGACATTGATGGCTGTGTATTGAATTACTTTGAGTATTTTAAGTTATAATACAATATGTACACTTTTGTGAGATACTGTACTTTGAAATTTTCCACACAGAATAACACAGAGAGGTGTGCTATTCCAGAGGGCTGGATAGAGTAAAAAGGTGACTGTTTTTTGTTTTGTTGTCTATTAAACAAGGGAACCTATGTATGACAGAATCCACCAATTTAGACTGGTTTCAAATAATGTTTATTGATGTTTATGATGTGTTTTTTGCATCAGTATTTGTTAGCCAAAACGGAGTATGAAACATTCAGAAAAAATCGGAGTAAAAAAACGCTGAAAAAAATTGCCATGTGGATGTAGCCTAACACTGCTTTGTCAGAACGTCTCCATGAACATGAGACTCATGGTCAAGATCCTTCTTTCTACATGCATCTTAAACAGGAAAGAGGAAACCATCAGCCACACTTGTGATCTTGGCTTCCTAGCTCTCCTAATGTACATCTTTACTAGGAGGGAGGCTCATTTTAATTTTCAGAATGGCATTTCATCTACTTTGGGTTAGTGGTCACTTCACAAAAGTGAAGACGTGTATAAAGGTGCATCATTCAAAGGAAATGTTGTACTGTGGCTCTACATACACTCTTTGCTGTGTTTGCAACAGCTCACAATAGGATTGCAACCTGAGGGTAAAAAAATAAATCTGAATAGTAAAAATATAAATAGTAAAAGCATGACAAATCCTCTAACTAGTGGAATATGCATATAAATATATATAAAACTAAAGGGTGAGGCAAATAAAGGATAATCATTGTATAATGAGAAGTTCTGCAAAGTTATAAAATATTTTTGTTGCATGATTTCATTACGTATCCTTGCTGTCAGTGAATTTCTTGTTTGTATTCTGATGTAGAAAACCTGTCTTGACTAAGTCCTACCTTAGATAACAGGAGCGATTTTACCTACTGCTGTTTTTCTCACACCTTGTTTATCGGTTACGTCAGAAGGATGCATTTGAAAAGCAAAATAAAGCAGCATGGAAGTACATGATCTACAACTGTATACACAAAATATAAGAAAATACTAAATATATGCCTCAGCTGTATGTCCATAAAGGATCCCCAACACAGATAAATAGTAAAAACTATACAACCCATAGCAGTGTACAATTAGAACGCAAAGTAGGTTGTCAGTCTCATAATGTAAGTAAGTAAAATTGTGTTTCGGATTTGGTCTGATGTTAAATTTGACCTAAACCTAAGCAATTTGGATTTGCCTGAATAAAATTTTGTCAAAAATCCACTGTTCCGTGACATTCCTGGTTCAGTGGTGTCCGCGATGCAATGTCCAACATCCCTTATAGTTACCATAATATAGGGGTCACACATATGTTATGGTAAGTGAAAGTGACATTGAACCAAAGGTAACACCCCATCAGGAACGCCATAGAAAAGTAAATTAACCCCTAAAGTTCTGCAGAAAACCTAATCCCCAGCTTGGGATTTAGGTTAGGGGTAGGGTAAGGGCGCGTCCCCACTGCACAGAACAAATACCGGCTGGTTTGCCGGCCGGTATTTGTCCTGTTTTAGGGCCATCCTCACGGCCGAGGGGGAGGGGGGGCGGCTTTTCTTCGCGATGAGCGGAGAAAAGCCCTCCCCCTCCACATTGACATGCACATATTCCGTCTGGAAACCGGACGGAAGAATGTGCAATGTTTTGTAGCCGGAACGCGGGCGGAAAACCCCTCAGACGGAAAACCCGTGCAGTGGGGACTGCTGCACGGGTTTTCCATAGAGCACCATTGTGCTCGTTTTCGGCTGTTTTTTCAGGCAGTCTGACATGCCCTTAGAGAAAAACATTGAGTTTGGGACATCCTAAAACTGAATTTTTTCTCAAGTTCAATCGAACCAGTGTCAAAGTAAACAGGTACCTATTCAAATAACACAATAAAAAAGACTGTTTCACTTAAATTTTTTTTACATTGTTGCTTGCTAGTAGTGAATTAAAACAGTAAATGTAAAAATTACACAGTTCTGAGGTTTCACTAATAAGAGTGGACACCGCCTCATAACAATCACTTTATTCTATTGGATCTGCCTTTGTCCCGCTAAAAAAAGGAATTATAATATTTTTCTATACATTTTTTTCATAAAAATATATTTACGTCTAAAAAATATAATTAAAACACTGAGGAGCTCATGTATGAAAACTGTCTAGGTGTAAGGGGTTGTTCACACTGTTTTTGGATCCAATATCGAATCCGTTTTGGATAAGGAAATCACATCCAATAATGCAGCGGTGATCGGTTCCTAAACGAATCCAACACGTATCCAACATGCAGCTGCGTGTTTGGATGCGTGTTGGATGCAGCAGGATTGCACCCTATAGTTTATTATAGGGCTCCTGCTGCATCTTTTGGACCAAGATTTAACATGTCAATTCTTGTAATGGATCCGAAAGACGGATTCAAAAGACTCAATGAGACACGCATTGGCGATCACTCTTGTCAACACAGATGCATGTTTCAATGTAGAAGCAATGTAAATCACATTGCTGATTGTTAGATACGTGTTTGGGTCCGTTCAGTGTCCGACAGACGGATCCAAACACGTAAAAAAACGTATGATCACACGGACTCAACACGCCGTGGGACCATACCCTAAGGCTATGCTCACACGATGTACTGCGGCGCGTACAGTACGTGCCACAGTACATCGTGTGTCTCGGGAGCTCGCACTAATACGTGCGTATTCCTACGGTGAGGGGGGGGCCAGCAGCCCTCCGGTCCCATTGACATTCATTACTTGCGGCGCGTATTTGCTGCGAATAATTGACATTTCACTTTTCTCCCCGCTCGTACAATACGATCGGATTGTACGTGCGGGGAGAGGAGGCGTAATCCATAGTTCTCTATGAGCGCATCTAGAGCGCAAATACGTGGCGAAATGCATGCCGAAATTTCCCCGTGTGAACATACCCTAAGACTACCTTTGTTTTCATACATGAGGCTCTATGTTTGGCAAATAAGTTCAAGGGGTTTTCCCATAATTGCCACTTATTACCTATCCACGTGATAGGTGACAAATATTTCATTTCTGGGGGGTTAACGGCTGGAACCCTCACCAATCACTAGAACTGGGGTGCAAGAACCCCATTCTTCCTAATCCAGCAGTCAGGAGGTTTTTAGAGCAGAGCTGCGCTTTGCTATATTTATCCACTTCCTACAGTTTGAAAGAAGCAGTGGAGCCCATGCTTGGTCATTGCTCCATTCAGAGACTTCCTGACTGCTGCATCACAGAGAAGAACAGGGCTTATTTGCAATACATCATAAATATTGTTTTTTCAGTTTATGCCCTGGTGTAGGCTTGTTTACGCAAAAAATTATCTACAGTGGTCCCTCAAGTTACAGTGGCCTCAGGATACAATATTTTCAACATTCAGTGGTCTATCCTGGGACATTGTATGCTGAGTGTGGTTTTAACATACAATGTTCCAGTCACCATTGATCTGTGGCTCATGTGATTGATGGAAGATCAATCAATTATAAACATTTTAGTAGTAAAACTTCCGTATTAGTGAAATGCATGCAGTGATTGGCGGTCTAGTAGGGCCTCTCTACCGTACAGTGCGGTATTATATGTCCTTTAATGCTCTTTATATGTGACTGGATGAGCTGCTCCTTTGGGCATCATTTTCTTTTGGTACATTGGGGCAGATTTATCAATACTGGCTAATACTTAGTGTAAACTTACAATGTAGACGGTCTTACAATGAACCACATTTATGATAGCGTTGATAAATCTAGTACACCTTCTATTAGTTGTCTTACATTATGCCACTAATTGCGCTAAAATGTTAGTGAATTTTTTTGCTGCATAAAAAGCCATGCCCCCTTTCCACAAAGCCACTGCCATTTTACAGAGATCACAACCATTTTGTCAGAAAAGGCACAAACGGCCATATGAAAACTGTCTCGGTCTAAAACGCACTTTGTTGCCCATGGCAACCAATCCGAGTGCCCCTCTCATTTTTCCAGAGCACTATATGTAGTGAAAGGGTCGCTCTGATTGGTTGCTATGGGCAACAAAGTGAGTTTTAGACCTAGACAGTTTTCATGTATGTTGCCCAAAATGTCTAAAACTGTCTAAAACACAAAATAAATATGGGGTGAAGCACGTATTCTGGCATTTTTGGTGCAAATCGTGTCAGAAATCTAGCGCTACTGCCTTGACAAATGCATCCCCATTGTGCATAAAGCATCTGACCCAAAGAAGCTCTTGTCCGCAAAACAGAAAGTGATTTCCAGCTTCCAGCAGCTCTTTCTAATGTTATATAGATTTGTTTTATCTGGGTAAGTCATCTGCTTTATTTTCTTTCATCTTCATTTTGCATTATGTTGGTGACATTTTAGGGGTTCAGAACCAATTTCCAGTTTTCTGTAGAGCTATGGTTTTGACATACAATGGTCGCCTGGAAACTAATTAATATTGTGTTGATGGACTCCTGTACATGTCTTCTATTTTATGCTATGAATAAGGTAACATAATAAGACATATTGCACACATTTGTCACTGTCTTGTACTCGTATCCTATTTGTGTAGTTTTATGCTTCCTCTTACCGGTGAGCTAATGTTATGGCACTATTCACCATTCTATTGGGAGAATCTGCTTTAAATGGGGTTGTCCATTTAAAAAAAAAAATAATACTATTTTTAATATATATATATATTATATATATATATTCATATTATATAGTTGTGTGAGTAAATATATAAAGTATATTATATATATTTTATATATATTATATAATATAGATATATGCATGATATATCACTTATAATATTTATTCATTCCATTGATGCCAGAGTGGTCCAAAAGAGAAGAAACCCTAAAGCAGAGCTTCTCTCAACTTCCAGGTTCTTGTCTCAACATAGAGGAAAGTCTCGCCGAAATACTTTAATGAGCCTTTTCTCTGCGCCAGGAGAAGAACCCAGAAGTAAAGAGGAGCGGATCGCCGGGAACTCCAAAGCGGCAGCGGTGACCACAGTGAGGTCAAATTTAGTTTTTTTCTCTTTTTGGATCTTCCTGCCCTATTGCAATTGAACATTTTTTTTTCGTATTCCAAAACATTTTATTGAGAGTAGAGACAGATACATCCAGTCAAAGGAACAAGATTGAAAATCTGATATATAAGTTGCATAAATCACAGGTAATGTACTAGAAGTAACATTCTTTATCAAATCAGGTATAGGTATACAAGGTATAGAATAGTGAACAGCAGAGTAATACATATAGTGATCACTGTCTGATCCTAGACGGGGTTAGTAGACAGGATTCAAATATAATGGAGAGAGCATGGATCAGTGGTTGAATTAGGTATCCATTGCATGAGAGAAACAGGCGCCAAAGCGCCTCAAAACAGACATATTGGGAAGGAAGAGGGAGAGCGAGAAAAAAAGAAAAGAAAAGGTGTATGGAGAGGGATAGAGGGAGTATCTCAGGAAGGGAATAGCTAAGTAATGAAGAAATGGTGTCAAAGTATTGACGGTAACTGATAGAATAATGCAACATCCGGCTCTAGCCACAATAAGCAAGCATAAAACCATGAACAATGTTGAAGAAAAACTTCCAGTCGGTCCAGGCGCTGCGTAGAGTAACAAGAACAATTCTGCATCTGGGTGTTGGAGAGATGAGATTTCATGATCTGTAGGAGTAGTTATCAGCTTAGGAATAGTTGCAGTGCAAGTCTGAATTGCAAAAGACAACCCAATCCCCCCCAAGTTTGGAGGTATTTCTTGTAATGGGTGGTATCACAAGGCATTTTGGGAAAGGAGCTGAGAAGCTTAAGCGCCCTCTATTGGATGTAACAAATCCTCAATTTGCTGGGTCTTTGGAAAGCAGAAGGGATATTTAGCCAAGCCAGCATCAGCCATCTGTAGACAGCCGTTTCAGGGTGTTTGCCCCTCGTCAGGGCAGAGCAGAGCGATGCTGGCTTTGCTGAGTGGGAGGCAATGAGTGGCTCAGAAAGAGAAGATCTCTCCTTAGGGAGAGCGCCATATGGGCGTGTGTAGATTCGAAATTGCCTTTTGCACTCCATGAAGCATCTGCATATCACAAGGCATTATGGGAAAGGAGCTGAGAAGCTCAAGCGCCCTCTATTGGAAGTATCAAAACCTCAATTTGCTTTTGACCCACTGGGTCTTTCGAAAGCAAAAGGGATATTTAGCCAAGCCAGCATCACCCATCTATAGACAGCCGTTTCGGGGTGTTTGCCCCTCGTCAGTACAGAGCAGAGCGAGGCTGGCTTGGCTGAGAGGGAGGCACTGGGTGAGGGAGTCATTCCTGATGAGCATTTCATTTTTAAAGGACATCGTGACTCTTAAGGAATGTTTTTGTGCATGTTACAGAAATGTGAGTTACTTTTTTCTTTTTTTATTTAAGGACTGTTGAGTGTCCGCAGCATTTTCATCTCCTGCAGCAGCCAAGTGTCAGGCATTGGATTATTTTTTCTAAGCTAGGACCCGTGGGCAGCAATGGGGAATGACAGAAGACTTCTGCTGCTGCCAAATTTGACTTTTACAAATAATAATGAAAAAAACGATGAGCACTGAACATGTGAGATATTGTGCGTCAGGACGGAGGTCAGGACACTGACTAAAAAATGAGTCCTGGCAACTAATCTGTCACTTCTGCATTTGGATTTCCTTCTGATTTCACAAGAATAACCAAGTCAGCCAACTCTGCCACATACAAGCTCAAACACTTCTGCACGGGTCCCAGGTGATTGATGTCTCCCGGGCACAATATTTTATTACACTGTGCAATTACAGCAAGCTGATGTGAAGAGCCTTATAAGAACTAAGATCCCACTGCCACAAGACACTGAACTACAGAACGTTTATGATGAAAAATCAATTATAAAACACTTTAATAAATGAGGGGATTGCACTATGAGCGAATGCTTTATGCTGAAGTCACAAAATGGGCCTCATGTGTCAAAACGGTCTAAGGGCATGTTCAACGCGTACTTGGCGGCCGGTTTTGCAGGATTTGTATTTTTAATACGGTCAAAATTGGCGCCGCAATTTATGGAATTCATAGATCAAGAAATATGAATTCGGTCTCCCAACGTTTGTACTCGGGGGGAGAGAAGTGCTTTCACTTCTTTGCGGCGCAAAGCGCCGCTCCTATGGAAGTGAATGGGCCCCCTGGGGGGCCACCCCCCCCCCTGAAATTTTAGAAACGCTTTGTTTTTCCTAAAAAACCTGGGTGATGTTCACACGGCGTTTTGGCGGTACTGTACCTATCGCCGGGGCCTTTCCTGGGCTAAATTACACCGGGGCGAAGTGAAGAAATTTGTCCCCCCCGAAAATAATGCCCACAATGTTTCACCGATAGTTCCCCTGTACCCATGTAATACCCCCGCAACAAAACAGTGGGGCCAGCACCAGTAGTTCCCCCCTTAGCCAGATAGTTGCCCTTTTGACCCATGATAGTTGCCCTTGTAGTTTTGCCCCTGTAGCCCTGCTAGTTCCCCCTGTACCCATTTTGCCCCCGGGCCCCTGCTAGTTGCCCTCTTAGCCTTTCCCCCCTTTTGCCGTTTTCCCCCCTTAGCCATTTTGCCCCTTGAATCCAGTTGCCCCTGTGCCAGTTTTGCCCCTGTAGCCATTGCCCCCAGTAGCCGTTTTGCCCCTTAGCCATTTGTCCTGTAGCCAGTTGCCCCCGTCCCCTTTTTTTGCCCCCTGTACCATTGCCCCCTTTAGCAGTTGCCCCCTTACCATTTTCCCCCCTGTACCCAGTTGTCCCCTGTAGCCATTGCCCCCTTGCCAGTTTTGCCCCCTTAGTAGTTCCCTCGTAGCCATTTGCCCCCTAAAAACAAAAAAAAAACCCCCCACTTACTTTCCAGGATCCTTTTTTTTATTTCTTTATTTTCGGTAGCCAATGATCAATAATAGGGGTAACGAAAATAAAGAAAAAAAAATTTTATTATTGAATTCTATTTTTTGTTTAATTTTTGTTACCCCCATTTTTAAATTTTCATTTTAATCACATCGGTCAATTTTGTGAGTTTATTTTTGATTTCGCCATGCCCAGTTTTTTTATAGATTGCATTAGAAAAAACCCATAAGAGCGTCGCTCGCTTCCCTTTGGGCCCAAATAACCCGCTTTTTAATTGGCCCAACCCAAAAAACAGAGCTCTCTCTTTTTCTTTTCCCCATGAACTCTATGAGAAGGTAGTAGCCGCTGTTTGGGAAAGCGGGACGACCCCCCTTTTCCCCCAACCAATACATACAAAATATTTCCCATAGACAGTAATAATTTTTAAAGGCCCCCCTTCTATTGGCCCTTCTTTTATAAAAATAGAGTGCACAATGATTGGGGGTTTTATATCTGACCCTTTGGTTCAACCAATCAGCTCTTTTCTACCTTTTTAATCTGTATTTTAAAACTGCCCGCCTTTTATTTGATTGGTCAATAATTCCCCATGGGTTAAAAAAAGGTTCATGTCCTCCTATTCTGATTGGCTGGTTTTTCCCAAACCAAGAAAAAAGGCTTAACCCCTTCACGACCTTTGGCCCCGTATCCATAGTCCAGGGGGTTTGGGGGGTTCAGCCCCTGGCGTATGGATAGTCCTGAGGATCCGCAAATTTAAAGGGCAGAGTTCGCGCGATCGGGCGGGGGGGGTCAGCTGAATTTTACAGCTGACTCCCGCAGCGCCCCTGCCCCCAGATCGCCCCGGGGGGGGGGGTTTTTAACCCCCTTAATTTGGCCCCAGGGTCGCAATAATTAAGAAGGCAGGGGAGTTGTCCCCCTGCGTCTCGTCGGCGGCAAGGGGCCCCGGGAGGGGGATCCATACAGCCCCTGCCTCTCGACAGCACGGGGGGCAGAGAAGCCTTCCGGGTTGTCTTGCGTCACGAGCCGGCCGTCCCCTGTGGGCAGACCCCATCGTGACTGACAGTTTTTGGAAAACCAGTTAGAAAAACAGTTGCATGATTCCCATTGAAGAAATTTAAAAGTTTCATTCAAACCCCCAGGGGAAAAAGTAAAAAATAACGGGAAAAAGTGAAAAAAAAAAAAAAAAAAAGGGAAAAAAACATGTAAAACACAAACCAAAAAATAAAAAAAATACGTACACCCCCCTTTTCCCCCTTTACAAACGCCAATCCCCCCAAAAATGATAAAAAATAAATAAATACCTATATTTGGATCCCCGCGGCGTAACGATGCCCTAAAAATCTGTCATTTAAATTTAAACCCCTAGGGTGAATCCCGTAAAAAAAAAACAAAAAAAAACAATCCAAAAAATAAGATTATTGTTTTTCCCGCAGCCATAAAAAGGAATAAAAAGCGAAAAAAACTCCTAAACGCCAAATTTGGGTCCCCAATTTAAAAAAGCATTTATCCCCAAAAAAAAGTCCTCAAAGCTCTGTTTCGGAAAAAATAAAATGTATAGCTCCAAATATAGCGATGCATAAATATTGTTTTACACACTAAAAACCCTTTTCTTTTTTTTTAAAGTGTTTCGTTTAAAAAAAAAACTATATAAAAGGGTATCGCCATAATGTAGCGACCCAAAATTAACAAAATTATCACGGAACTGCATGGTGAGCCCTGTTAAAAATAAAAATAAAAAACACTATAGGATTGCAGTATTTTTTCACCCGGGCCCTCCAAAAAAATGGATTAAAAGCGAAAAAAAAGCCTTCCCCCCCCCAAAAAATGAACTAAAAAAAAAAAACGTCAATCATCCCGCAAAAAAAAGTCCCTACACAGCTCCAAAGCACAGAAAAATTTAAAATTTATGGCCCGGGGACTAGGGCGATGCAAAAAGGTTTTTTCCCGGGGTTAAATTAAAAAGGTTTTTATTTTTAAAAAACAGTAAAAATAAAAAAAAACAAATTGGGTATCGGTAACGTTTTGACTGCTGAGAAAAGCTACCTGTCATATTTTAATACGTGCCCGCTAAAAAAAATAAAAATAAAAAACATCCCAAATTGCTGTATTTTGTTAAAACATCTCCCAAAAAAAATAATAGATCAAATGCACCGCTAATGGGACCAATAAAAACTTAACTCATCCCGCAAAAAACAAGCCATAAACAGCTCGAAAAGAAAATAAAAAAATTTTATGGCTGTCAGAATAGGACAACTAAAAACGCAATTTTTTATAGACGTATTTTACTGTGTAAAAGTAATAAAACAGAAAAAAAAAATATAAAAAAATATCATTGTAAGGTACCGACCCCCCTATAAATTTCACATCATTTACAGCCGGCGAATGCTGTAAAATTAAACTCAAAAAAAACAATGACTGAACGCGTTTTTCCCCCCCCTTTTCATTGCCCCCAAAGCTAAAAAAAAACTAGGAAACCCTTTCATCCAAAATGCACATACACCCCCAATGGGCCCCGTGGGGGTTGAAACCAAAATGGGGCGATTCTGGGAAAGGGTTTCCTTTCGCTACTTTGGGTGCTTTGAGTGCGACATGGCCCCCTCAAAATCTGCGTTCCAAAAGCCAATTGCCCCTCCTTTTCCCCCCCGCCCTGCGCCCAAAAAAGCAGTTTACACCCCCAATGTAGGTATTGCCCAACTTGGAAAAAATTGCTTTCAAAAGTTTTAGGTTTTTTTTTTCCAGGATTCCTTTTGAAATGAAAAATTTTAAGCGAAATTGCAAAAAATTGGAAAAAAATGTTTTTTTTAATTTTCACGCCCTTTTTGTAAAAAAAAAATTTTTGAATCGGTGGGGGTCTATATACTAATGCACCCGGATATATTCCTTTAAGGGGTGTAGTTTCCATAGCGGTCTATTTGGGGGTTTATTAAGTTTTAGACCTTAGGGTGTCCCCAAACCTGAAAAGGCGCCTAAATAAAAAAGTATTGAAAAGAGACCCAGGTTAGTAGGTGCTCCTCTATTCTGGGGCTTATGGGGAGCCAAATAAAGCACTAGGGGCCCCATTGGGATATTCTAAAAAAAGGAGCCGGGGGAATTGTATTAATTGCATTTACCCAGTCAATTTTCTGTATTCAAGAATAAAATAATATTGAAAATCTGCAAAAAAAAATGAAATTTTTAAATTTTTCACCTCCACTTTTTCTTTTAATTTTTTGTAAAAAAACTAAAGGGTTATCAAATTCCCAAATAGTGTGTAAATCGTTAGGGGGCAGTTTCTCGTGGGATCACTTATGGGGGATCTAACTGTGCCCCCCAAAACACGTCCCCAATGGGTGGGTCCCTAAAAAAAATATTTCAAATTTTCTTGAAAAAAGTGAGAAATTACTTAAATTTCTAAGCCCCCCCCTGTCGTAAAAAAAAAAAAAAGACATTTAAAAAAATGAGCCAAACTAAGTGGACTATGGTGATGCATTATAAACTATTTTGTGGGGAATAATTATCTGTCTTGCACGCAGAAATTTTGCAACTTTCAAAAACGCAAAATTTTTTTCCCAAAATTTTTATGAAAAATTTTTATATTTTTCACAAACAAAAAAAGGATTGTAGGAAAAATTTTTTACAATTAAGCACAATTTTGTCAAGAAAACAATCTCTGAATAAAATGAATAGGTAAAAGTGTCAAAAAAGTTTTCTAAAATAAAGTGACTAGCCGATTTCAAAAATAGGGCGTTTGGGAAAGGTCAAAACAGGCTGGGTCCTAAGGGGTTAAAGAATTTAAATTTTTTTATTTCCCAGCAATTTTCTAACCCAATTTTTATATAGCGCCGATCTCGGTGACAAACGCCTTGTTTGGGTTTTATTGATTTATGTTTATAGAAGGTTTCGTCTTTTTGAGATAATTTTTTTAACCTAATAAAAATGATTTTTTACTAATACTATGATCCGGTGTGAGATTTCAGTGTCCCATTGTCCCTAGATCAATGGGAGAAAGTAGCTCGCGCTCTGATTGGCCCGGGGTAGCCCAAACCCTGCTAGCTAACCCTTCAGCTCTTTCCTGCTTTTTATTTTATTTTGAAATGTCCCGTTTTTGAATTTGATTGGTCCAAAACTTTTTCCATGGTTTTAAAGGGTCACTGTCGTCCTATTCGAATTTTTGGTTTCTGCCGACCATGGAATAGCTTTCGAATTTGAATTTCTGTTTTCCCGGTAATTCCAATATCCAAATTCCTGATTTGCCCTTCTTGATTTTTGGAAAGTGATTTTATTTATGTATTTTTTTTAGAAGGTTTAGCTTTTTTTTGATAATGTTTTACACCTAATAAAGGATGTTTTGATTCATTCCCTGCCCCAGGACATGTTTAATGATTTTGTGATTTCCAGCCTGTTCCATTCGGGGAAAAATGTTTTGGCTCGTCCTTTGCGCCTAAGTCCCCCACGGCACCACACCGGGGGAGGGGCGGTGACTTTACACCCCATGTATGAGCCATCTCGGGCGCCGACATACTGAGGTGCAGCTTTACGTTCAAGTGTCGAAAAATGCGCTCCGCGGGCGAACATCATACATGTCGCCCTAAATTTTATACAGTTCGAAAATTATAATAAGTTACTTTTTATTATTGTACTGGTGTAAGTTGAGAAATATTCGATATTTTTTTTCCCCTTTTAGCAAAAATTTCTTCACTTCCCCCTCCTCGTCTTGGCAACTTAATGGTTGCCTGGGAGCGTAATGGCATAGTTTTGTCGAACCAATTAAAATATTTTTTTAAACTTAAAAAGTTTTGGTGCGACACCCCCAGAACCCCCCAGGGAAAACCCCTTTTTTGTTGGGAAATTTGACATCGTTTAACCAAAAATGCGCCTTTTAAAAATACGTTAGGTTTCCTAGAATCATAGCCCGGCCCCAGTTTTGGGGGCATTGTACGCCCGGGGGAAAGGTTTTGAAATTTCCCCAAATTATACATGTCGCTCTTTGTGTTTAACATGTAAAAAAAAAAACACTGCCCAAAAGACTACATTTAACCCACAAAAAACAGAGAACTGGTCAAAGCATGAGCAGAACTGTGGCACTTGATAATTGTTGCAGAACAGCACTTATGATACAATACATGGAGACCCACAATACCTTTGCTTGTAAATGGCTGCTTGATGCTTACAGGATTTGTCTAGTTCATCAAAAAAAAAATTTAAATTTAAACATACTGGTGCCCAAAAAAATGGAAAAAAAAAAAAAACGAGAGAACCCCCGCGCCCGAAAGAAGGTGAGGTGGGAGGTGAGTAGAGCGTTTTATTTATTTTGTTGGCCACTAGTAGCCTATTTTTTTAATTTTAAAACAGATTTGGAAAAACCCCTTTAGGTTTAACCGGAAAGTTTAGTCTTTACAGGAAACAGGGCAAGCAACGTTTAAACTGAGTCGGGGGCCAAAAAGATTTTTTTAAAAGGGTATTCCCACCTTAAATATTTTCACAGGATACGTCATAAAGGCCTGATTAATGTGAATCCCACCCACTGTGAATACTCTAAAAATGTCAGCAATGCTCCTGTCAGCCTCTGTTCACATCACTTTTTCAGCTAAACGTTTAGCGTATACAGCAAGAAAATCTCTGGACTTAAAGGGATGTTCTGGGATTTAAGAAAGATCATTCGTTTGTCAGGGCATGATAAAAGATAGAAGATAAGAATGATACGAACCTCCTAGGCGCTCTCATGCAGCCCTGGTGATCTCCGCTGTAGCTGGGAACATTCATCGTTCACGTGATAGGTGCAGCCAATCATAGGCCACAACATCATTATGTTTTATCATTACCTGACGGAGAAACAAGCTTTCATAACTCCTTACTGACTGCAGTGGATGGCTTCTGTCTGCAGGGACGGCAAAGTTGGTTTTGCGGCTCCCAGTACGCTAACTGCACAAGGAACAAAGTTGGAGTTAACAGCCAATGGCCGCATGAGTTTGTCTGCATTTCTTGCGTTTATTTGCTGTTGCATAGGAGGCAGGACTTGCGGTAACATTACTTATTCCTACCATAAGGCCACACCTGGAATCCAAGACTACTGGCACATATACCCTGTTTGTTGTACATTACTAGAGATGAGCGAACAGTAAAATGTTCTAGTTCGATTAGAACCTCGAACTTTAGTGTGTTCGATTCGAAGTTCTATTCTAACTAGAACTCGAACCCCATTAAAGCCAGTGGGAGAAGATATTCTGGTTAATTTTTATACCTATACCAGGTGAGGAGAAGCTGGAATTACCATCCACAACAGTAAACTGGATACATGGAACAACTTAGTGAAGAAAAATTAGCTCTAAGGAGCCGATTACATGGCACAGGACAAATACCAGTCGATTTATCCGACCGATATTTGTCCTGTTTTCGTGCCATGCACACTGCCCCAGTGGGTGGCTTTTCTCTGCGATTAGCCTTCCCATAGACATGTTCATATTCCATCCAAAAACCGGACAGAAGAATGTACTTGTTCTATGATTTTCAGACCGCCGGCACGGCACAAATCTTTGCAGTGGGGACCGCTGCATGGGTTTTCCATAGCAGTCCATTGAAAAACCGTCTGAAAAACCGTCCGCAAATCCGTGTCGTGGGGTCAAGCTCTAAGAGTGATAGAAAAAATTGAGAGGCTGAAATACTTCATTCCTTTCAATAGCTAACTGAAAAGATTAGGAAAGCTTGCAAGCAGCAGCGTAGCTATAGGAGGTGCAGCGGTAGCAGCTGCTACAGGGCCCTGCATCCTGAGGGGGCTCAAAAGCCCCTTTGACACATAGGAGATTCGGAGACAGTGTGTTATACAATTACTGAACCCCCAAAACTGCAAAAACTGAACTTTTGGGCACTGAGTATGATATAGGAAATCCAATCATTCTGTATAATATATATTCTTGTATATGAGAGTTAAGCGTTATGTGAGCCTGCAAATGTCGCCAAATAACAGCTTCTGGGTGTGGGAAAGATGCAGCCAGCAATACCAAACTCCTTAACAATTGATGTCTATGGAGAGGAAAATGCTATCTAACTAAGAGCAGTCTGTCCAGTACAGAGAGTGAGCTGAAAATGGAATTCACAAGGCAATACAGTGAAATATATATAACATGGTCATGTGGTTTTAGCAGCCAATGAGAGCCCTACACCTCAGTGATGACGTTTTTGACACTTCTCTGTGCTCTGCACTGATTGGATGGCCACCAAAGTGCAGAAAGCTGCTGAAAACGAAACTGAAAATGGCATGTCGAACTAGAACTTTACTGGAACGAACAGTAAGGCCGTGTTCACACGGCTTATTCCCGACGGATTTGTGAGCCGTATTGAGCTCACAAATCCGCCGTGAATAAGGGGTGGGACGGGGGCGGGGCCGGAGCGCGGCGGGGCGCCGCTCCCGGCACCATAGACAATGCATTATCTACGTACGCACCGTAAATTATGTTCATGTCACTTTCTCCCCCCGCGGCGGATTCGCCGAGCGGGGAGGAGCGATGGATTCCACTGTTCTCAATGAGAGCAGTGGATTACCGTAATTGCTGCCGCGTATTGGCGCCGTACTGCAGCGCAAATCCGGCGCAGTACGGCGCCAATCCGCGGCAAAATAAGCCGCGTGAACGAGGCCTAAAATGTTGGGTTCAGTTCCAGTTCTAAAAATTCGAGAAGTTCTACTAGAACTTAACTTTTCTAGAACAGTTCGATCAACACTATACATTATACATTATAGATTGTAAGCTCCCGCGAGCAGGGAGCTCTCTCTTTCTCTACCAGTTTGTTACTATTGTATTATTATATTATGTATCTAACCCCTTGGCTTGTTAGATACACTCTAAAATAGACAATAATAATGTGTTCTGGTATCACTGCCACACTTACCCATCATGCTATTCTTTTAATTAGTATTGTGCCTCAGATACAGGTCAAAGTGAAATGCGATCTAAATCCAAGCGATTAGATTCATGTTGGCTCAAACTGATTTTTGGTGTATATCACCAACAAATGTACTGCAATAATCCAAAGCCGGGGTTAGGTTTTTTTAGTTTTTTTTTTTTTTTACTGTTCTGTAAGGGTTAATCTATAATTCCATGATGTTTCCGGTCAGGCAGCACTCTTAATCCAACATCAATTTGGGTTTAACGTCACATTAGGGTAATTTAGTGTGACATCAGCTGGAAGTGACTGGGGAAGAGCATTCTGAAACGCAAGCACCAAGAAGCAGTATGTTGCGTGGGTGTTCTCATTACAATGATCAGCTTTCAACATGTAAGGAAGGGTAAATGAAGATTATTATCAAATATATTGCTGCTTTATTTTGTTTTGTTGAAGAGATAAGAAAGATTTTATCACTTCTGAGTGCACACACATTTCTCTTGGTTACAACCATCTCTCTCTTTTCTCTTCTACCTGATTAGCTGAAAGCTGCTGTCTGTCCATGGTAAATCACTCCATGCTGTGTGTAATCTCTAGCAACAGAGCTTTGTTTGTTTAGGCTAAGGGAACTATTTCACTCGTTAGAGCTCTGAAGTCTTGTGTACTACCGAATTCACATCTCCTGTAATAATTTTAAGGTAACAAGCTCACCTATGAAAAGCAGAGATGATATAGACCCATCCACAGCCTATACAAGAACTGTGAGTCTGAAGCTGCCTGTGACTCCGTAAAACTGCATGGTGAGGAAACTCCACTAAGCCTTACAAACTTGTAAAAAACACTAACCCTAAGTCTGTATTAGGGTTAGAGTCAATGTGGGACTGGGGTGCTTGGGGCCCACCAATGGAGCTGATTGTAGGGGGTCCACCAATGGAGTTGATTGTAGGGGCCCACCAGTGGATTTAATTGTTGGGGTCCACCAATGGAGTTGATTGTAGGGGCCCACTCTACTATTCCTGTAAATGAATCTTGTTCTCTGCTTCCCTTTGGCTATGTTCACACGGAGTAATTGCGGGGCGTACAGTACAGTACAATGATCGTAGCGTACTCCTGCGGGGGGGCTAGCAGCCCACTTGCCCCATAGACAAGCGTAACTCATGGCGCGTAAGCGCCGTGAATTATTGACATGTCACTTATCTCCCCGCGCGTACAATACGATTGTATTGTACGCGCGGGGAGAGGAGGCGTAATCCATAGTTCCTAGAAACGGGGGTTCTGTAATGACTGGGGCGCATTTCGCTCATATTAGAGTGCAGTATGCGGCAAAATACGCGGCGAAGTGAGCCCCAATTTAAGCCGTGTAAACATAGCCTTTCTCTGTTTTTGTTGCAGAAAAGCAGCCTCAGGCTTGCCAGACCCAGGGGCCCACCTTGCCAGATGCCCACCAGTATATTCCACTTTGGACTAGTCCGAGCCTGGTTACAGTTACATCTAGGATTAGGTTTAGGCTATGTTCACACGACAATGACTGGACAATTTCAGCCCAAATTCGGCCTATGCCTTAAAAACGGGCGAAATACGTCCCATAAATTACGGTAATCAACATTTTCTAGAGAACTAGATTACATCTCCTCTCCCCCCTCGACAATATGCCGCGGGGGAGAAAATACAGCAATTTTCACGGCAAAACACCTTGAAAAATGAAAGTCTATGGGGCGCGGCTCAGCCCCCCCCCACTCCGGGGAACACGCCGTAAATTTCGGGGGAAATACGTCCCACAATTACGCCGTGAATAAGCCGTGTGAACCCTGCCTTAAGGTCGGAGTAACTTGGGATGTCCCAAACCTGAATTTTTACAAAGTTTGGTCAAACCACTGTTGGAACTAACAGGGACAGGCTCAAATAACACTGCTTCCAATAAAATAAAAAAAAAAAAATTCTGCGTAGCTTTGCCGCTTTACCTTAATGTATATTTTGGAAACAGCTACTGTGAGCTTTATCTATTAGCATTTCTTACTCAGTGTTAATATTTGTGTAATTACTCTGGTTTCTAGTTTATCCTCAGTAATTATAAACAAAAGCCCCAGAGTCCCTATGACCAGGCCCTGGGGTTCTGAGCGTTACATCCAGCAAAACACTCTACAACGCTATGCTAAGCGCTGAAAAGCCGAGCTGTGAATCCCAGTGGCACAGGAGAGGTTACCATAGCTGCAGCTCTTTCACATTATTTTCCTGAACTCCATAACAGCCTGAGGGCTCTGAAACAACTTCAAACTTGCAAGGATGTTCTGAGCTGACATTATTTGTTCCGTGGTCTTTGTAGTTTTGAACCAGCTGGCATTAACTAGAACCTCCCGTCTGCGTTCACTACGACTCAAGCGTTCTGCTTCAAAATCCTTCATGACACCTCAAAAAAAAAAGCAGCTTCTGTCTGTATATTCGGAGCCACATTCGCAAGATAAAAATGCCCGATACCTATTATACACTTAAATTTGGATACTTTGCAAAGAGACAGCAGACAAATGAAAATGTCACAGTACTTATCTGTTCATACAGGTTCAGACTGGCCCACAGGGCAACAGTGGAAGCCCAAAGGGCCCCTGGGGCTGCCTTTTTGGCGTGAAAGGCAAAGAAAGAGGCAGAGGGGAAGAGTCATGTTCAGTGTGTTCATGTACAATAGGTGTAGAGTGGACCCCAGAAACAACTCCACTGGTGGGCCCCAAGAATCAATTTTAATGGTGGGCCCCAGGCAGGACTGAGGGTAGGCCAGTCAGGAAGGGGCTGCAAGGAGGTATGGAATGAGATCATTAGCCGAGACCACTCCATGCAATGCGTTTTATAGTTACACTTAATAAAACAAAACCTTATGGCTTGTCCCCATGGCAAGGAGTTTTTGGACGATTTTTGGTTTTGAAAATTGTCTGTAAACCGTCTGTCAACCTCTAGAATGGACCTCTATGGAAAATGTTCCGCCGGCGATCCCAAAAACACTGAACATGTTCATTCTTCCGCCCGGTTTTCAGGCGGAATATGAACAAGTCAATGAGAAGGAGGAGGGCTTTTCTCCGCAAACAGCGGAGAAAAGCCGTCCCCCGGCCGCAAAACAGAGCAAATAACAGTCGGATAATCCGACCAGTATTTGCTCTCTGCCGTGGGGACATGCCCTTAGTGTGCCAGGTAAGGGACAGGCATTTAAAATTTTCAGGGGGGTAAGGGACAGAGCCATTTCCCTTATAAGCCTAGAGCACCTAAATTCCTTGTCACAGGCCTCAGTCTTCCCAGTCTGTGTACATAATTTTTTTCTGGGAACCACAGTACACATATCATATGTCACAATTTAGAGCAGCAAAATTACAGATAAAGTGGAGCTGCGGTTTTGTCACTTGTTACTGTTAGGTTAAGTCCACTCAGCATATGTCAAAAAGCCATTCAAAATTCAACAGCATTTTGACGCCATTTTTGCGAAAAGCTGTGTTCGGTTTTCGGATGTGCAATCTGCCTGTACTTTCAATGTATGGGGCCAACAGCAAATCCGGCGGAATATACAACATTTGCAATTCCCCAGATTTAAAAATCACGGTTAAAAAAGTCCCCTGCTGTATACACAACAGTACGTATTTTTCATTGCTGTCTATGCTGCACAGGGTACAGTCAGATTTTTGGCGGATTTAAAATACTGAATCTGCCGGGAATCCGATGGTATTCCTGTGCTGTGAGCCTTACCTCCTTTCCTCACCATGTGTAATCCTACACACTGCTGTAGTTAGTGCTGAGTCTGCTGTAATCACAGGGCTGTATTAGCAAGCAAGCTTCCTCGACAGCTGCTGGTGAATTCCCTGCTTGGGTAAGCTATGCATTTTACTTTCCCACTCTCCCCCCCTTGCTCTGCCCTGAACCCACTCTTTCCC
>JAODAL010031845.1:0-47860 GCA_025379985.1 Phyllomedusa bahiana
AAATAGTGAATATCGTGGCAAACTGCTTTCTTCCTGTAGACAGCAAAATGGCGCCTTGTTATTGGGCATACTACATGTAATTGCTCTCTGCCATCAGATATGTCTCACGACTTCTTGACTTCCTCCGAATCCCCTCAGAAGTCTCCCACCAGGGAGAGATCAGAGGCTCCCGCGCTGCTCCACAAGTTCTCGTTTCCCATTCATTCTCTGGTTATCGGTTTGAGATATGGATGATGTTCCAGCCGCTCCAACCCCTTTTTACCCCCTGAAGAAATTTTTTTCTTCCCCCTTGAGCAGATGTCTGAAGTTCTCAGGGCTGAAGAAAACTTCTCTCCGACACTGGATTACAGGCCTCGGTATCTTTGAAGCCTGAGGGCAAGCAGACGGTCATCCATCAGTTCCCCCCGAACACAAGGGAAATCGCGTCCAAGGTTTGCCGGGGTGATTCCTCTGATGCTCGTGAGTGCTGGCCGTTGATCCTTGGGCCCCCGTCTGCAAACAGCAAGATAAAGGAATTTTTTTTTAACTTTTTCTTTTACCCGTTTTGGAGCAAAACTAACGTAGGAATGACGCGTTCAGCTGCAGATAATTTATGGGCAAATACAGATACGCGGAAATCGGGGGGGGGATTGTTATTCCCCATTATTTGATGGCCATATTTTTTTGGATTTTTGTTTTAATATTCAGCTGATGCTAAGATCTGAATACAAAATAGCCCCCCCATCTGTCTGCCACACCTGGCCCACCAAAGCCCACCCCCCACTGTCTCCACACCTGGCCACCAAAGGCCCCCCCCATTGTTGCCACCCCTGGCCCACCAAAACCCCCGCCAATGTCTGCACACCCGGCCCCCCAAAGGCCCCCCCCCCCATCGTCTGCCCCATCTGGCCCACCAAAGCCCCCCCCCATGTGTCGCCCCCCTGGCCCACCCAAAACCCCGCCCTCTTTTCTGCCCAAAAACGGCCCACCAAACCTCCCCAAGTCTGCCCAATGGCCCACCAAAGCCCCTCACCCCCTTCTTCTGCCAACCCGGCCCCAAAGCCCCCCCCCATCTGTCTGCCACACCTGACCCACCAAAGGGGCCCCCCATCGTCTGCCACACCCGGCCCCCAAAGCCCCCACACTGTCTGCCCCCCTGGGCCCCCCCCAAAGCCCCCGCCATCGTCTGCCACACCCCCGGCCCCCCAAAACCCCCGCCTTTTGCTGCCACACCTTTTGGGCCCACCAAAGCCCCCACCATCTGTCTGCCACACCTGGCCCACCAACCCCCCCACCATCTTTCTGCCACACCTGGCCCACCAAAGCCCCCCCCATCTGTCTGCCACACATGGCCCACCAAAGCCAACCCCCAACAGTAAGCCACACCAGGCCCCCCAAAGCCCTTTTCCCCCCTCTGTCTGCCCACCCGGCCCCCCAAAGGGCCCCCCCCATCTGTCTGCCACCCTGGGCCCCCAAAGCCCCCCCCTGTCTGCCACACCGGCCCCCCCAAAAACCCCCGCCCTCCTGCTGCCACACCTGGCCCACCAAAGCCTCCGCCATCTGTCTGCCACACCTGGCCCACCAAAGCCCCCGCCATCTGTCTGCCACACCTGGCCCACCAAAGCCCTCACTCCATCTGTCTGCCACACCTGGCCCACCAAACACCCCCCCCTCGTCTGGGCCCCACTGGCCCCAAAGGCCCCGCCATCTGTCTGCCCCACCGGCCCCCCAAAAACCCCCGCCATCTGTCTGCCACACCTGGCCCACCAAAGCCCTCACTCCATCTGTCTGCCACACCTGGCCCACCAAAAACCCTCAACCCCCCCATCCCCTTTCTCCCCCACCTGGCCCCCCCCCAAAAACCCCCCCCCATCTTCTGCCCAAACCCCCACCAAAAGGCCCCCCCCCCCCCTTCCCCAAAACCCCATGGCCCCCAAAACCCTCACCCATCTCCCACAACTCCCACCCAAACCCCCCCCCCCCTTCTCCCCCAAACTGGCCCCCCCCAACCCCCCCCTTTCCCCACCTCCCAAAACCCCCCTTTCTTCTCCCCCAACCCCTCCCCCCCCAAACCCCCCCCCCCCCTTTTTTCCCACACCCCCAAAAAACCCCCCATTTTTCCCCCAAAACCTGGCCCCCCCCTTCCCCCTCTATCTGCCCCCCTCCCCCCCAACCCCCCCCCCCATTCCCACACCCTCCCCCCCAAAGGCCCCCCCCATTTTGCCACCCTCCCCTCCCCCCAAAGTTTCCCCAATTTTCCGAAATCACCTGGCCCCCAAACCCCCCCCATCTTCTGCCCCCCCCTCCCCCCCAAAAGGCCCCCCCCCCCCCCCTCTTTTTTCCCCCCCCAACCCCCGGCCCACCCAAAGGGCCCCCCCCCATCTGTCGCCCCCCTGGCCCCCCCCCCCCCCTTCTTCTGCCACACCCCTGGCCCACCAAAGCCCCCCCCTTTGGGTTTCCCACCCGGCCCCCAAAGCCCCCCAAACTGTCTGCCACACCTGGCCCACCAAAACCCCCACTCCATCGTCTGGGCCACCCCCCCCCCCCACCAACCCCCCCTTGTTACCCAAAATGGGCCCCCAAAACCCCCCCCATCTGTCTGCCACACCCGGCCCACCCAAAACCCCCACTCCATCTTCTGCCCAACCCGGCCCCCAAAGCCTCCAAAACGGGGGCTGCACACCGGCCACCAAAAAACCCTCCCCATCGTCGCCACACCGGCCCCAAACCCCAAACCCCCCCCATCTTTGCCACACCCGGCCCCCAAACCCCCCCATCTGTCTGCCACACCTGGCCCACCAAAGCCCTCACTCCATCTGTCTGCCACACCTGGCCCACCAAAGCCCCCACCATCTGTCTCCCACCTGGCCCACCAAGCCCCCACCATCTGTCTGCCACACCTGGCCCACCAAAGCCTCCCCCCATCTGTCTGCACACCCGGCCCCCCCAAAAGCCCTCACTCATCTTTTTGCCAAACCCGGCCCCCAAAGCCCCACCCCCTCTGTCTCCACACCTGGCCACCCAAACCCTCACTCCCCTCTGTCTCCCACACCTGGCCCACCAAAGCCTCATCCTCTGTCCCCCACACCTGGCCACCAAAAACCCCCTCGCTGCCACACCGGCCCACCAAAAGCCCCCCATCTGTTGCCCACCTGGCCCACCCCAAAACCCCCCCATCTGTCTGCCCACCTGGGGCCCCCCCCAAAGCCCCCATCCCCCTGTCTGCCAACACTGGCCCACCAAGCCCCACCCCTCTGTCTGCCCCACTGGCCCCCCAAAGCCCCCCCGTCTGCCACACCCTGGCCACCAAAGCCCCCCCCATCGTCTGCCACACGGCCCCCAAAGCCCACCCATTTTGTCTGCCAACCCGGCCCCCCAAAGCCCCCCCATCGTCTGCCCCACCTGGCCCCCAAAACCCCCATCCCACGTTGCCACACCTGGCCCCCAAAAAACCCCCCCCATCTGTTCCACACCTGGCCCACCAAAGCCCCCCCATCGTCGCCCACCCGGCCCCCCAAAAGCCCCGCCTTTTGTCTGCCACACCTGGCCCACCAAAGCCCCCCCCATCTGTCTGCCACCTGGCCCACCAAAGCCCCCCCATCGCTGCCCACCTGGCCCACCCAAAGCCCCCCCCTTTTGTCTGTCCCCAAACCCCCCAAACTGGCCCACCCCAAAACCCAAAACCCCCCCCTCTGCTGCCACAAAACCCGGCCCCCCCAAAGCCCCCCCATTGTCTGCCACACCGGGCCCACCCAAGCCCCCCCCATCTGTCGCCCCACCTGGCCCCAAAGCCTCCCATCTGGTTGCCACCCTGGCCCACCAAAGCCCCCCTTTTTACAAAAACCCCCCCCCCTCTTTTCTGCCACACCTGGCCCCACCCCCCCCCAAAGCCCCCAACCCCCCCATTGTCGCCACACCTGGCCCAACAAAGCCCTCACTCCATCTGTCTGCCACACCCGGGCCCCCCCAAAGCCCCAACCCCTCGTCTGCCACACCCGGCCCACCCAAACCCCCACCATCTCTGCCAAAGGCCCCCCAAACCCCCCCTTTTGCCCACCTGGCCCCCAAAGCCCCCCCCCTTCTGCACACCTGGCCCCCCAAAGCCCTCACTCCCTTTCTGCCCACCTGGCCCCCCCAAAGCCCTCACTCCCCTCTGTCGCCACACCGGCCCACAAGCCCCCCCCATCTGTCTGCCCCAAACCTGGCCCCCCAAAACCCCCCCCCATCTGTCTGCCACACCTGGCCCACCAAAGCCCCCCCATCTGTCTGCCACACCTGGCCCACCAAAGCCCCCCCCATCTGTCTGCCACACCTGGCCCACCAAAGCCCTCACTCCATCTGTCTGCCACACCTGGCCCACCAAAGCCCCCACCATCTGTCTGCCACACCTGGCCCACCAAAGCCCCCGCCATCTGTCTGCCACACCTGGCCCACCAAAGTGCCTGCCTCAGATACCCACCAAGGAGTCTGCTAGAGTTGCCCCCCAGCTCTCACAATACAGTGCACCAGATATCCCTCCTCCAGAGGTGTCCCATGCCGTGTCAGATGCCTTACAGGCTTGTCTCTGAAGAAGCCCCTCTGCTTTGGGTTTTGGAAAATCTCAAGCAAATGTTGTAATGATGATGATGTCCTAGTAGTGTCTCTATTAATTTCTACGTAGTGTTCTAATGTAATGATGTCACAATAGTACCTCTATTTGATTCTTTGATGTGTTCTAATGTGATGATGTCACCTTGATGTTTGTATTTATTTCTAGTTTTATTCATATGGGATGATGTCACAATACTGTTTCCAGAGTGAGACTGGCCCACTGGAGTACCGGAGGATTGTCCGGTGGGTCCCAAATCTGACACATACACACCCACATACACGGCGTGATCGTTACCAGTCTGTATAAGTTGAAGCGAGACTGATTGTGACACCGTACACGGAGGAAGGAACCGTGCTCCTAAAATCAACTTCTATGGTGGGCCCTTGGCACCCCAGCACGACACTGACTGTTTCTATTCATTTCTAGGCTGTGTTCTAATGTGATAAAGTCACAGTTGTGTTTCTATTCATTTCTACGTCATGTTCTAATGTGATGATGTCTCATTATTGTTTCTATTCATTTCTAGCTTGTGTTCTAAGTTGAATTAGTTCTTCGAAGCCTGTGTCGTGTTTTCTGTCTTTCTGGCAATAGTATTTGTCTTTATTTCCAGCTTCATCTATGATTATGTCACCGTGAGACTTGTGTATATTTCTAGTCCGTGTTAACATCATAGTCTACCCAGATCTAAGCAAGTTTATTTAGGTCGGCCAGAACTGAATGTTTTTAATACTAATTACACTGATTACTCAATAATCTATGTTTACTTTTGTTAACCCTTTAACGACCACCGGCGGGCATTTCAGGTCGACGTCTTTTGACAGGGTTTTTGCAGCTCCTAGCGCCGCAGCTGCGCTAGGAACAGAGCTGTACTTCACAGCCCTGTTCCTAGCTCAGTCTCTGCAAGCGTCAGGGAGCGGGGGAAACCTCCAATCCCCGGTGCTTAACCCAATGACTGCAGCGTAATCAAAGGGCTTTCCCCTGCTCTGTCGGGTGATCGGGACTCCCAGTGACCAGATGGAGCCTGGGGAATGGCTACCCAGTCAGCCCTGGGGACCTAGAGTAGCCCCAGGGCTCTCTCTGTCCAGCAAGTCCATAGTCAGGGCACACTGTGTGCTGCCCTAACTGCTGCCTGTGTCATACTGACATAGATTGTGATGTATTATATATGAATATGCTAATATATTACTAGGAGTGAAAAAAAAAATGTAAAACAGTTATCCCTTTTGGGATTTAAAAAAAAAAAAGTAAAAAACTAAAAAAGTGTAGAAATAAATAATAAAATAAAAATAAATATTTAATAAAAAAATAATTATGCTTATATTACACACAAAAAAAACTACACATATTAGGTATCCACACAACCCTAATAACCTGTAGAATTAATCTAACAGGTTATTTAGTGTGAAATGTGAATGGTGTCAAAAAATAATTTAAAATAAAAAAAATTCTGCAGAAATTTGTTTGTAAACTTAAACTCTGCCCCCCAAAAATACAACTTCTCCCGCAGAAAACAAGCCCCCAAACAACTGTTTCACTTAAAAGATAAAAAAAAAAAGTTATGACCGTCGAAACGCAAGGAGGCAAAAATTACACAAAAAAAGCTGCGTCATTAAAGGGGTTGTCTTGCTACAAAGAATAGCTTTCAAATTGTAGGGAACACAAAATAAAGACATTTCCAAATATATTGCTTTCTTCCTCTGTTTTCCCTAAGGAGATACAAGTGAATTTATGACCTCCCCTGGCTATTTCAGTTCCCTCAGTAACTGACCTGTAAATCAATTCTCCCCCTGCTGTTTGTTCAATGAGATAACAGTGAGTGATGTCATCACACAGGTGTGGCAGTGTCCTGTGCTGCTCAGCAGTAAAAAGCTTGATTTATGTAAAATAAACAGAACTGTAATTAGGGCTTTTGTTTTGGGGATCAGATAAGAAGTCCTGTTAGTAGTTTGAGAAGCTAATCTGATCTAATTAGCATCTGAAGCACAGCAGGCAGATGGAGCTGTACAAGCAAGGAGCTTATGCAAATGAATCAGTCTGAACCAGGAAGTGACAGAGTATTTCATTCATGCATTCTCTGAAACTCTGAAGGGAGACAACTCCTTTAAGTACTTTTCAGTCCTTCGGCTTAAGGGGTTAAAATTGCATCTCATATTCCAATGCATCCAAAATGCAAAAAAGCAAATAATCTTTTTGTTGTATTGATACAATGAACTATGTCACAAGGCTCGCGTTAAACATGGGATTAGTTGCTGCCAATAATGGATATCGATGACTGTATGAGCGATCATAAGTTATTAATGATCATTCATGCAGCTGGTCACACTCAGCAATTGGCCAGTGATAAGGTTCCTCTTACAAGATCGGACTGACTCGCTCTATCATCAATCAATGCTTCTAATAGGTAATTAGCTGGCTGTGTAAAAGGGGACCCGAGGGAATGGTCTACAACATGTGGTTTTTCAGTAGGTCAAAAACTACAACTGCTGTGAGGACTTGCTAGGAGTTTGAAACATGCAAACCACTTCTAAAGGAAATATTTCCATTGCCTTTTTGCATATGCCATAAACAATACAGGCTCTATTGAGCAGGCTCAGACTGACCCACAGGGAAGTTGGGGAAACCTGTGGAGGGCTGCTGGGCATGGTGGGCCATGAAGAATAGCAAGCAGGCTGGCCTGGGGCTGCTTTTTAGGGAGAAATGCAAAGAAAGAGAGGAAGAAAGCAAAAGGCAGAGAGCTAGTCATATGCAGTTTATGCAGTCATGTAAAGTAGTTGTAGGGGGGTCCTCAAGAATCAACTCTACTGGTGGGATCCAAGAATAAACTCTACTGGTGGGGCCTAAGAATCATTCCACTGGTGGGCTCCAAGAATCCTCTCCACTGGTGGGCTCCAAGAATCAACTCCACTGGTGGGCCCCAAGAATCAACTCCACCGGTCGGCTTCAATAATCAACTCCACTGGTGGGCCCCAAGAATCAACTCTTCTGGTGGGCCCCAAGAATCAAATCCACTAGTAGGTCCCAAGAATCAACTTCACTGGTGAGCCCCAAGAATCATCTCCGCTGGTGGCCCCCAAGAATCACCTCCAGTGGTGGACCCCAAGACTCAATTCCACTGGTGGGGTCCAAGAACCATTCCAATGGTGGTCCCCAAGAATCAACTCCACTGTTGGGCCTCAAGAATCATCTCCACATGTGGGCCCTGAGAATCAACTCCACTGGTGGGCCCCAAGAATCAACTCCACTGGTGGGGTCCAAGAACCATTCCAATGGTGGTCCCCAAGAATCAACTCCATTGGTAGGCCCCAAGAACCAACTCTACTGGTGACCCTCATAATCAACTCCACTGTTGGGCCTCAAGAATCAACTCCATTGGTGGTCCCCAAGAATCAACACCACTGGTGGGCCCCAAGAATCAACTCTGCTGGTGGTTCCCAAGAATTAACTCCACTGGTGGGCCCCAAGAACCAACTCCACTGGTGACCCTAATAATCAACTCCACTGTTGGGCCTCAAGAATCAACTCCACTGTTGGGCCTCAAGAATCATCTCCACTGGTGGGCCCGAGAATCAACTCCACTGGTGGGCCCCAAGAATCAACTCCACTGGTGGGGTCCAAGAACCATTCCAATGGTGGTCCCCAAGAATCAACTCCACTGGTGGGCCCCAAGACCCAACTAGACTGGTGACCCTAATAATCAACTCCACTGTTGGGCCTCAAGAATCAACTCCATTGGTGGTCCCCAAGAATCAACTCCACTGGTGGGCCCCAAGAATCAACTCCACCGGTCGGCTTCAATAATCAACTCCACTGGTGGGCCCCAAGAATCAACTCTTCTAGTGGGCCCCAAGAATCAAATCCACTAGTAGGTCCCAAGAATCAACTTCACTGGTGAGCCCCAAGAATCATCTCCGCTGGTGGCCCCCAAGAATCACCTCCAGTGGTGGACCCCAAGAATCAACTCCATTGGTGGGGTCCAAGAACCATTCCAATGGTGGTCCCCAAGAATCAACTCCACTGTTGGGCCTCAAGAATCATCTCCACTGGTGGGCCCTGAGAATCAACTCCACTGGTGGGCCCCAAGAATCAACTCCACTGGTGGGGTCCAAGAACCATTCCAATGGTGGTCCCCAAGAATCAACTCCACTGGTGGGCCCCAAGAACCAACTCTACTGGTGACCCTAATAATCAACTCCACTGTTGGGCCTCAAGAATCAACTCCACTGTTGGGCCCCAAGAATCATCTCCACTGGTGGGCCTCAAGAATCCACTCCATTGGTGGTCCCCAAGAATCAACACCACTGGTGGGCCCCAAGAAGCAACTCTGCTGGTGGTTCCCAAGAATCAACTCCACTGGTGGACCCCAAGAACCAACTCAACTGTTGACCCTAATAATCAACTCCACTGTTGGGCCTCAAGAATCAACTCCACTGGTGAGCCCCAAGAATCATCTCCACTGGTGGGCCCCGAGAATAAACTCCACTGGTGGGCCCCGAGAATCAACTCCACTGGTGGGGCCCAAGAACCATTCCAATGATGGTCCCCAAGAATCAACTCCACTGGTGGACCCCAAGAATAAACTCCACTGGTGGGCCCCAAGAACCAACTCCACTGGTGACCCTAATAATCAACTCCACTGTTGGGCCTCAAGAATCATCTGCACTAGTGGTCCCCAAGAATCCACACCACTGGTGGGTCCCAAGAGTCAACTCCACTGGTGGGCTCCAAGAATCAACTCCACTGGTGGGATCCAAGAATCAACTCCACTGGTGGGCCCCGAGAATCAACTCCACTGGTGGGCCCCAAGAATCATCTCCACTGGTGGGTCCCAAGAATCATCACCACTGGTGGGCTTCAAGAATCACCTCCACTGGTGGGCCCCGAGAATCAACTCCACTGGTGGGGCCCAAGAACCATTCCAATGGTGGTCCCCAAGAATCAGCTCCACAGGTGGACCCCAAAAATCAACTCCACTGGTGGGCCCCAAGAACTAACTCCACTAGTGGATCCCAAGAATCAACTTCACTGGTGAGCCCCAAGAATCATCTCCGCTGGTGGCCCCCAAGAATCACCTCCACTGGTGGGCCCAGAACCATTCCAATGGTGGTCCCAAAGTATCAACTCCACTGGTGGGCCCCAAGAACCAACTCCACTGGTAGGTCCCAAGAATCAACTCCACTGGTGGGCCCCAAGAACCAACTCCACTGGTGACCCTAATAATCAACTCCACTTGTGACCCTAATAAACAACTCCACTGGTGGGCCCCAAGAATCAACTCCACTGGTGGGCCCCGAGAATCAACTCCACTGGTGGGGTCCAAGAACCATTAATATAAAAAATGGCAGGCCTATTCAGTTGCAAACAGTATCCAAAAGTTATTAAAAAGTCCCTATAGATACAAGACTTCAACAACAGCAGTTTTGTACTTGCGATTATTGGATGGCACTCCATAGTAGCGGCATGAATCAAATCAGGAACGCATATTCATTTGCAGCGCTGCGACCGCATAGTCTGGCTGCCCCTGTTTGGAGCACAGCAATGCCTGACAGGCGGGCGTGACGCAGGGCGCGCGACGTTTCGGGTGACCTCTCCCTTTCAATGGTCCACTGTTGTCCAATATAATCAACTCCACTGTTGGGCCCCAAGAATCATCTCCACTGTTGGCCCCCGAGAATAAACTCCACTGGTGGGCCACAAGAATCATCTCCACTGGTGAACACCAAGAATCATCTCCAATGGTGGCCCCAGAATCCACTCCACTGGTGGGCCCCAAGAATCAACTCGACCGGTGGGCCCCAAGAATCAACTCCACTGGTGGCCCAAGATTCAACTCCACTGGTGGGCCCAAGAATCAACTCAACCGGAGGGCCCCAAGAATCAACTCCACTGGTGGGCCACAAGAATCATCTCCACTGGTGGGTCCCAGGCATCCCAGTCTGACACTGCTTTTGACACAAGGTTGTAGCCCTATTTTTATATATATTGTGATATCTTTGTGGTCAATTAGCTCTTGGGATCACTCTCTCCTTGGTTATGAAAACACAACAACATATCAGCAGTTCACTGCAAACGCTAAGAGACAGTTAAAGTGAACATAGAAACTATTTCAGAATGCATTTCTACTACTTTTTGGATACTTGAAAATTTGAGGTTTTTAAAGCACACTTTTGATCAAAATTGCGAGAGTCCATCCACCAGTGACAAGTTGATCTCGGTTCAGATGGAAACTCACTCTGACAATTTTGATCAAAAATTTGCGCTAAAAACCTAAAATTTTTATGTACTCAAAAAGTAGCAGAACTGCATTTTTAAATAGTTCCCATGTTCTCTTTAACTGTCTCTCAGCGTTTGTAGAGCTGCTGATATGTTGCTGTGCTTGGATTGCTTTGCTGCCTCGCCAGCGTGCACCTGCATAAATGTCTTTAAAATTGTTTTGGATGTGATGATCCATTTTTATTTTTGGATTTTGTCCTTGGTTGGACGGATTTTGGCAAATCAGTATAGGCCACTACATTGCTGCAGCTCGGGGACGGCCACACGGCAGTTGTAAAATTCCGGTCAGATTCTGTTTAAGAGTCCGGACGGTATTTTATCACCTTTTGGATGGTTTCGGGGGACGGTTCTGTCCGCGGTTTGCAGATTCCTCCTTAATCCTTGACTAGCACACCTATAGTCAGGACTGTGCATGTTATGAGTTTTGCGGAACGCCAACGGTGTTAATATCGGCCCAGTAGAAAAAACGTGCAGTGTAGACTACTGGGCGGATTTTCTAGTAAAGTCTATGGGGATGGTTGATGGTCGCTTTTCAAATCTGAAAACCGACTGAAAAACTGACTAAAAACCCTTGATGTGTGAACATGGCCTTAGGGTTAAAACTGACATCAGCATCCTTATTCTTCGTGTAACACACAATTATTGATCAATGTACTGTATGCACAATATATGGGCAGCATGGTGGCTCAATGGTTAGCACAGTGCAGCAAGCTGGCTCAGTGGTTAGTACAGTGCAGCATGGTGGCTCAGTGGTTAGTATGGGCAGCACGGGGGCTCAGTGGTTAGTACAGTGCAGCATGGTGGCTCAGTGGTTAGCACAGTGCAGCTTGATAGCAGGGTTAATACAGTGCAGTATGGTGGCTCAATGGTTAGCACAGTACAGCACGGTGGCTCAGTGGTTAGTACAGTGCAGCATGGTAGCTCAGTGGTTAGTAAAGTGCAGCTTGATAGCTCAGTGGTTAGCACAGTGCAGTATGGTGGCTCAGTGATTAGTACAGTGCAGCACGGTGGCTCAGTGGTTAGCACAGTGCATCATGATAGCTCAGTGTTTAGCCTAGTGCAGCACGGTGGCTCAGTGGTTATCACAGTGCAGCATGATAGCTCAATGGTTAGTAAAGTGCAGCATGATAGCTCAGTGGTTATCACAGTGCAGTATGGTGGCTCAGTGATTAGTACAGTGCAGCATGGTGGCTCAGTGGTTAGCACAGTGCAGCATGATAGCTCAGTGGTTAGAATTGTTCAGCACTCTGGCTCAGTGGTTAGTAAAGTGCAGCATGGTGGCTCAATGGTTAGCACAGTGCAACGTGATAGCTCAGTGGTTAGCACAGTGGCTCAGTGGTAATCACAGTGCAGCATAGTGGCTCAGTGGTTAGCACAGTACAGCATGGTGGCTCAGTGGTTAGCGCAGTGCATCACGGTGGCTAAGTGGTTAGCACAGTGCAGCATGGTGGCTCAGTAGTTAGCACAGTGCAGCATGGTGGCTCAGTGGTTAGCACAGTGTAGAATGGTGGCTCAGTGATTAGCACAGTGCATCATGATAACTCAGTGGTTAGCAAAGTACAGCATGGTAGCTCAGTGGTTAGTACATTGCAGCAGGTGGCTCAGTGGTTAGTACAGTGCAGCTCAGTGGTTAGTACAGTGCAGCATGATAGCTCAGTAGTTAGTACATTGCGCCAGGTGGGCTCAGGGGTTTTTGCACAGTGGGGCACGTGGCCAGTGGTTAGAAAGGCCTTTTGGGCTAGGGGTTAGCACAGTGCGGCAGGGGGGCTCTGTGGTTACCAGTCACATGGGGCTCGTAGTTGCACATGCGCGGGTGGCTCGTGGTTAGCACGTACCATGGTGGCTCAGTGGTTACACGTGCATCAGATAACTCAGTGGTTAAAAAGTACAGCATGGTAGCTCAGGGGATAGTACATTGCAGCGGTGGCTCAGGGGTTAGTCAGGCGCTCTGGTTAGTACAGTGCAGCTCAGTGGTTAGTACATGCATCAGTAGCTCTAGTTGTTACTTGCAGCAGGTGGCTCAGGGGTTTTTACACAAAACAGCATGATAGCCAGTGTTAGTATGTTGCCCTTAACCTGGCTTCCCTGCGTTAAAACTCCTACCAAGGACAAAGTCTGCAAGGAGGTTGTATGTTTTCATGTGTTGTCTCCAGAAACTCCGGTTTTCCCCACACTCTCAAATAATCAGATAGGTTAATCTGGAATTTAGATTGTGAGCCCCTGTGAAGAACGAACCAATGTGAATAATGACAATTTCTGTATCGCGCTGTGGAATATAATGGTGCCATATAAATGAATGAAAAAAATAAACCTAGGCTCTAACTAAACATTAACAACCCTCACTAACCAGGGTCTAAGCCTACTGTCCAGGAACCATAGGGTCTGTACTTCCACAGCTCTGCAGCAACAGTTCTCCAGGCAGAGAACAACCAACAGATCTCTGTGTGAGGAACTAACATGAGCCAGATTAACTATAGCTCTAGAGTGGAGACTGATCTCTCTTAAAGGGGTTGTCTCACTACATTGATTCATCTCACCTCAGTCCTGTTTTCTTGGTTTCATTTTGAATTCAGGGGCGTGTTTACTGGCTTCTGCTAGGCTGCAGTAGAAGCCAGGTCTGTAGCTATAGCAACCAGTGCTGGCAGCTTATCAGGAGAGATTGAACAGGTCTGTAGCTATAGCAACCAGTGCAGGCAGCCTATCATGAGAGATTGAACAGGTCTGTAGCTATAGTGACCAGTGCTGGCAGCCTATCAGGAAAGATAGAACAGGTCTGTAGCTATAGCGACCAGTGCTGGTAGCCTATCAGGAAAGATAGAACAGGTCTGTAGCTATAGCGACCAGTGCTGGCAGCCTATCATGAGAGATTGAACAGGTCTGTAGCTATAGTGACCAGTGCTGGCAGCCTATCAGGAAAGATAGAACAGGTCTGTAGCTATAGTGAACCAGTGCTGGCAGCCTATCAGGAGAGATTGAACAGGTCTGTAGCTATAGTGACCAGTGCTGGCAGCCTATCAGGAAAGATAGAACAGGTCTGTAGCTATAGCGACCAGTGCTGGTAGCCTATTATGAGAGATTGAACAGGTCTGTAGCTAAAGCGACCAGCACTGGCAGCCTATCAGGAGAGGTTAAACAGGTCTGTAGCTATAGCAACCAGTGCTGGCAGCCTATCATGAGAAATAGAACAGGTCTGTAGAGAACAGTCGCAGCTATCAGGGGGAAAGAATAGTCTTAGCTATAGCAACCAGTGCTGGCAGCCTATCAGGAGAGATAGAACAGGTCTATAGCTATAGCAACCAGTGCTGACAGCCTATCAGGAGAGATCAAACAGGTCTGTAGCTATAGCGACCTGAAAAGCTGATGCAGCCCATACTAGAGGGGATATCTAGGAATAGGTAGGACACTGGTAATGGACACATATTGCAAAGTGACTTGTTTTTGCAAGATCTTTAACATAGAAAGCAGCAATCCCTGTAGTGAGACAACCCCTTTAACTCTCAGCCAGGACTTCAACCCAAAATGCACAGCAGACAAAAACATTTTCCCTTCTTCACACTGTCTACTGGTACAAACATGCAACCCAGGGGCGTAACTATAGGAGGTGCAGAGGTACCAGTCGATATTGGGCAGCTTGAGGGGGCCCAAAAGCCCTTCTGCCACATAAGAAGACACCAGTATTGTAATTGGCGCATGGTAGCTGGGGGGCTCCCGTTTCACCTATTGCACCAGGGGCCCAAGAGCTTGAAGTTATGCCTCTGATGCAACCTCTTGCATCCACAAAACATTTAAAATATATTGTTATTTTAGAAAGTTTTAATGTGCATCATCTGCATTTGCTCTTAAACTGGCTTAGGCTCCTCCAATAACACAGCGCAAAAAACAATGAGACGTGAAATCACCGGGCTCCGTACAAACACAATTGTTAGTCTGTGAAATTGCAGTTTATTTTGTGCTATATAATCACACATGGTCCATGTAAGAACAGGTTGGGATGAAGTCTAAAAACAGAAGAGAAAGGCGATAAAACAGGAAGCGGCCGTATTCCCAGACAATTGTACCGCGGGCTCCAGGGCTGGAGAAGGCTCTTTGAACTCTGCACAAAGTGTGTTTGGAGTTCCCTGCTTTGATACTGCGGTTGTGATACTTCCTCTGTGTGGGGACCGACGCGGCCAGAAGACATCAGCCACAAGGGAAATAATATCAAAAAAACATCCGCTCGAGCCCAGCAAGGAAGTGACACTGAAAGCTGCGCCGTCCGGAAACTACGATAAACACAATGGAATAGTCATCAACGTAAAGAGTAGTTCCGCTCACTACTGATAAAAGCGTCGCTGCTGCAGTCACCGTACTAGAGACATATAATACAACAGTCTTAGAAAATACAGTATTTACAGAATGAACCACAGATTGTGAGTTATCTGTAGCTCTGGAGAAACATTCACATTTACTCACTATCGCCCCCTGGTAAGTAATGTGCATGAACTGCCAAGAGAAATGGGGAAAATGAAGTGATACATCATGTGAGCAAAATTCTGGATCCCAAACGGGTTATCTTTTACAAAGACAATTCTGTTGTGATCCTTACAAATAAAGCTGAGTATACAGTTGAAACCAAAAGTTTCCATCCACTATATATATAAAGCCCCATCTGCAGGTTTTTCTCCCTCTCTGACATGAAACCAGAATAAACCTTCCCTGTTTTAGGTCAATTAGGAACCAAGATTATTTATATTTGCCAAATGCCAGAATAATAAGAGAGAATCTTTTAAGGTATTTTTATTATTTTTACTAAACCATCACTATGCAAAATAATGCTGTCTCCTATATTTAAGAATATAACTACTCTAATACTGCCCCTATGTACAAAATATAGCTTCTATAATACTGCCCTCTATGTAGAAGAATATAACTACTATAATACTGTTCCCTACGTACAGTAATATAACTACTCTAATACTGCCCCTATGTATAAGATATAGCTTCTATAATACTGCTCCCTGTGTACAAGAATATAACTACTATAATACTGCCCCCTATGTACAATAATATAACAACTATAATACAGCCACATGTGTACCAGAATATAACTACTATAATACTGCCTCTGTGTACAAGAATATAACTACTATAATACTGCCCTCTATGTACAAGAATATAACTACTATAATACTGCCCCTATGTGCAAGAATATAACTACTATAATACTGCTTCCTATGTATAAGAATATAACTACTATAATGCTGCCCCCTATGTGCAAGAATATAACTACTATAATACTGCTTCCTATGTACAAGAATATAACTACTATAAAACTGTCCCATGTACAAGAATATAACTACTATAATACTGCCCCCTATGTACCAGAATATTACAACTATAATACTGCCCTCTATGTACAAGAATATAACTACTATAATACTGCTCCTATGTACAAGAATATAACTACTATAATACTGCCCCTATGTACAAGAATATAACTACTATAATACTCCCCCCTATGTACAAGAATTTAACAACTATAATACTGCCTCCGATGTACAAGAATATAACTACTATAATACTGCTTCTATGTACAAGAATATAACTACTATAATAGTGCTTCCTATGTACAAGAATATAACTACTATAATACTGCTCCTATGTACAAGAATATAATTACTATAATACTGCCCCCTATGTACAAGAATATAGCTACTATAATACTGTTCCCTATGTAAAAGAATGTAACTGCTATAATACTGCTCCTATGTACAAGAATATAACTACTATAATACTGCCTCCTATGTACAAGAATATAACTACTATAATCCTGCCTCCTATCTACAAGAATATAACTACTATAATACTCCTCTTATGTACAAGAATATAACTACTATAATACTGCCCCTATGTACAAGAATATAACTACTATAATACTGCCCCCTATGTACAAGAATATAACAACTATAATACTGCCTCCTATGTACAAGAATATAACTACTATAATACTGCTCCTATGTACAAGAATATAACTACTATAATACTGCTTCCTATGTACAAGAATATAACTACTATAATACTGCTCCTATGTACAAGAATATAACTACTATAATACTGCCCCTATGTACAAGAATATAGCTACTATAATACTGTTCCCTATGTAAAAGAATATAACTACTGTAATACTGCTCCTATGTACAAGAATATAACTACTATAATACTGCCTCCCATGTAAAATAATATAACTACTATAATACTGTCCCTATGTAGAAGAATATAACTACTATAATACTGCTCCCTTTGTACAAGATATAATACTATAATACTGCTCCCTATGTACAATAATATTACTACTATAATACTGCCTCTATGTTCAAACATATAACTACTATAATACTGCTCCCCATGTACAAGAATATAACTACTATAATACTGCCTCCTATGTACAAGACTATAACTACTATTTAAAACTGTCCCTATGTTCAAGAATATAACTACGATAATACTGCTCCATTTACAAATTAAACTATTATAATACTGCCCTATGTACAAGAATATAACTTCTATAATACTGCCCCTATGTACAAGAATATAAACTACTATAATAATGCCCTATGTACAAGAAAAATAAACTTCTATAATACTGCCCCTATGTACAAATATAACTACTATAATACTGTCCTTAGTACAAGAATATAACTACTATAATACTGCCCCTATGTACAAGAATATAACTTCTATAATACTGCCTCCTATGTACAAGAATATAACTACTATAATACTGTCCTTATGTACAAGAATATAACTACTATAATACTGCCTCCTATGTACAAGAATATAACTGCTATAAGATTTCTCCCAAATCTAATGAAAACTCATAGGTTAGGAAGAGTTTATCTATTTTGGGGTTGTTCCTCACAGCTTTCTGCAGGCACTGAACAAGTCCAGGCAGACTTGTAGTTGACTTATATCCAGTATTCCCCGGTGATACTCTTTAGCGGTAGTTTTCAGCAGCTCCAGTGAGAAAGGTGTTTACTAGCCTGAACCAATTAAGAAAGAGACAAGCAAACTGCTCATTATTGGATATGGAAAGTATACAGAAGATACCATGGGGCATTCAGTTCAAGCCTGTGTCCCAACCACCACATCTGCTTGTAAACAATTTTATTTTCATTGCTCCAATACATCTCAGATAGAGTAACATGTAAGATAGATAGACCTCACCGGTTTGTGTCTATGGCCTATTGACAGACCTATATGTCTCCATGGTTACAGACCACCAACAAACCTTGAGTATATTCTGATCTGGTAGCCATGCACCTGCTACCCTATTCCATTTGGCCCCTATTCTATTATCAAAATAGTTGAGTAGAAGAAGTAGGAGTTTTGCAGATGATCACATGTACAGTATGTTATGAGCAGGAAGGTTATCAATGGTACATATGGGCTACAATATGAACCAAGAACTGAAAAGTCTACACTAGTGAAGGTCAACCTGAAGGACAAGAGTCAGTACCAAAGCATTTCATTAGAGATAAAGCCTATGAGTCAGGGCTGAAGAACATGGACAGTATTAGGGACCACCATAGAGATCAACATGGCCAAAAGTAGTCATATGAAAGAAGAGACCCAGGAAAAGAACAGGATTGTGAGGTATCTGTCACGGGCAAGGGAGTTGGATCCACTGGGTCATTGCTAGAGATGACACTAACCACGTCACAGAGCAGAGTACATAAAGAGCCCCCTGGTATTCACCAGAAGCCACCGCAGGGCAGGATGGACTTGGCTGCAGTGAATCTGCAGCTCCACAAGCAGGGAAAACCCACTGAGCCCTGAATCTGCAGCTCCACAAGCAGGGAACACCCACTGAACTCTGAACCTGCAGGTCCAGAAGCAGGGAACACCCAATGAGCCCTGAACCTGCAGTTTTACATTCAGGGAACCCCCAGTGAGATCTGAACCTGCAGATCCACAAACAGGGAACACCCACTAAGCCTTAAACCTGCAGCTCTACAACCAGGGAACACCCACTAAGTTCTGAATCTGCAGCTCCACAAACAGAGGACACCCACTGAGCTCTGCTCCTGAAGCTCCACAAGCAGAGAACACCCACTGAGCCCTGAACCTGCAGCTCCACAAGCAAGAAACACCCAACTGAAGCTCTAACCTGCCCAGCCCACAAGCAGGGAACAAAACCCACTGAGCCTGAACCTGCAGCTCCACAAGACCCCTGAGAACACCACACTGAGGCCCAGATAACCTGCAGCTGGAATACAATGCATTGCAAACACCACACCTGAGCTCTGAACCCTGCCCAGCTCCACAAAAACATGTGAACGCATCCCACTGAGCTCTGATTCTGCAGCTCTACAAGCAGGAAACACCCACTAAGCTCTGAAGCTGCATCTTCACAAGCAGGGAACACCCACTGAGCTCTGAACCTGCAGCTCCACAAGCAGGGAACACCCACTGAGCTCTGAACCTGCAGCTCCACAAGCAGAGAACACCCACTGAGCTCTGAACCTGCAGCTCCACAAGAAGGGAACACCCACTGAGCCCTGAACCTGCAGCTCCACAAGCAGAGGACACACACTGAAGCCCTAACCTACAGCTCCACAAGCAGAGGACACACACTAGCTGAGCCCCAGCTGAACCTGCAAGCTGCTCCACAAGCAGAGGACATACCCTACTGAGCACCATGGTAACCTGCAGCTCCACAAGCGGGGGCCAAGCAGGGAACACCCACTGAGCCCAGAACCTGCAGCTGTACAAGCATTGAACACCCACTGAGCTCTGAACCTGCAGCTCCACAAACAGTGAACACCCACTGAGCTCTGAACCTGCAGCTCCACAAGCAGGAAACACCCACTGAGCTTTGAACCTGCAGCTCCACAAGCAGGGAAACACGCACTGAGCTCTGATCACTTGCAGGGTCCAGAAGACAGCAGCCCGAGAACACCCACTAGCTCTGAACCTGCAGACACCTACCAACCACACGCAGGGAATACGAACACCCACTAGCATGGCTCTGAACCTGCAGGTCCAAAGTAGCAGAGAACACCCACTGAGCCTGCTGAATCACTGCAGCTACTCCCCACAAGCAGGGAGCACCCACTGAGCACTAAACCTGCAGCACTGCAAGCAGGGAAAACACACTGAGCCCCGAACCTGCAGCTCTACAAGCAGGGAACACCCAATGAACTCTGAACCTGCAGCTCACAGCAGGGAAACCACACCACTCGAGCCCATGAAAACCATGCAGCTCTACAAGCAGGGAACACCCACTGAGCCCTAAACATGCAGCTCCACAAGTAGAGAACACCCACTGAGCCCTAAACATGCAGCTCCAGAAGCAGGGAACACCCACTGAGCTCTGCACCTGCAGCTCCACAAGTAGGGAACATCCACTGAGCCCTAAACTTGCAGCTTTTCAAGCAGGGAACACCCACTGAGCTCTGATCCTGCAGCTCCACAAGCAGGCAACACCCACTGAGCTCTGATCCTGCAGCTCCACAAGCAGGGAACACCCACTGAGCCCTGAACCTGCAGCTCCACAAGCAGAGGACACCCACTGAGCACTGAACCTGCAGCTCTACAAGCAGAGGACACCCACTGAGCCCTGAACCTGCAGCTCCACAAGCAGAGGACACCCACTGAACCATGAAACTGCAGCTCCATAAACAAGTACATAAAAAACAGTTTTTTAAATTAAAAAAGCAAAACAGAAATCAGCTAACACTGAGAAAGGTGCACATCTTCTAACAGGGAACAACAAGACGTCGCTGCCTATGGGTGTCACTGTTCTCAGGCTTTCTTCCTCCCTGGGTCATGGTAAACCATCTGGTGGATCTATATTTCTTATCCTTTGACCTACAACATCGGGGTAAACATTGTGTCATTCACAGAATTTCTTGAGATCTAGAACGTCTTCAGTACATGGGCAGATTAGACGGGTCCTTTGCTCTTTCTGAGAAATGTATTGGCGATGAGTGGGAAGCAAAGATGTTTATCCACTTGCTAATACCAGTAATAATTTAATTCATCTTGATGTGACCTTACAGAAGCATGACCACCCCTGCTCGGCTGGCGTCAGCACCAGCGTGGTGTGAATAGCTCTCGAGCTACAGCCATGATTAGGTTTCCCTTAGGACACAACCTGCTTGGTTAATTTGTAAACAGCCTGACGGAGGAGACCTTACATGTCACTTAACTATGCTGCTTGTGTAGGAAGAACAAGAACATATAGGGAATTGCAACTGTATAGATGTGTGGTGCAGCCAATATTTCTGTTGTGTTGCCTTTCCTTATTAGTTACAAGATCTCTGCTTGCAGCAAACGAATGGAAATATTCCAACTGACATCCAGAGGCTGAAAACCCATTCTGTGCACCGCTTGTTTTATGTGTGCCCTGTAGCTGTGCAAGTAGGACTAGGTCAGAATGGGTTCTCCATCTCTAAATATAACTAGAATGTTCCTGTTCACTGATAGCAATCAGAGATTTGGGGCGACATGTCCCAACGCGCCAACGCCAGTTTTTTGTTCTATTTTGCAGCAAACTCACTTTTGACTCCATATTCTTGTTGTAAAGGAATTGTCGTACACCAAAACTGAATATGGTGCACTGTGCGCCCCCGTCGCGAAATGCGCCTATTGAGGCGCCTTACATATGTTATGCGCCCCCGTCGGGCAATGAGCCTCGATAGATGTGTTGAGCAATGCACCCTTTTTTTGATACGATGCCCCCTTTTTTGATACAACGCCCCTTTTTTGATACGATGCCCCCTTTTTGATACAATGCCCCCTTTTTTGATACAATGCGCCCTTTTTTTGATACAATGCCCCCTTTTTTGATACGATGCCCCCTTTTTTAATACAATGCCCTCTTTTGTGATACACTGCACCCTTTTTTGATACGATGCCCCTTTTTTTGATACGATACCCCCTTTTTTGATACAATGCCCCCTTTTGTGATACGATGCCCCCTTTTTTTGATGCGATGCCCCCTTTTTGATACAATGCCCCCTTTTTTGATAACAATGCCCCCTTTTTTTTTTTTTGATACGATGCCCCCTTTTTTGAAACGATGCCCCCTTTTTTTATACGATGCCCCCATTTTTGATAAACTGCACCCTTTTTTGATACAATGCCCCCTTTTTTGATACAATGCCCCCTTTTTATGATACATGCCCTCTTTTTTGATACAAAGCCCCCTTTTTTTGATACAATGCCCCCTTTTTTTATACAATGCGCCCTTATTTTGATTTATTGCCCCCTTTTTTGATTACAATGCCCCCTTTTTTGATACAATGCCCCCTTTTGTGATACGATGCCCCCTTTTTTTGATACGATACCCCCTTTTTTGATACAATGCCCCCTTTTGTGATACGATGCCCCCTTTTTTTGATACAATGCCCTCTTTTTTGATACACTGCACCCTTTTTTTTGATACGATGCCCCTTTTTTGATACAATGCCCCTTTTTTTGATACAATGCCCCCTTTTTTGATACGATGCCCCTTTTTTGATACAATGCCCCCTTTTTTGATACGATGCCACTTTTTAGATACGATGCCCCCTTTTTTGATACAATGCCCCCTTTTTTGATACGATGCCCCCTTTTTTGATACGATGCCACTTTTTTGATACAATGCCCCCTTTTTTGATACAATGCTCCCTTTTTTGATACAATGCCCTCTTTTTTTATACCCATGTTCATCTTTTTTGATACATGCCAACCCTTTTTTGATACGATGCACCCCCTTTTTTGATACAATGCCCCTTTTTTGAAAACAATGCGCCCTTTTTTTGATACAATGCCCCCTTTTGTGATACGATGCCCCCTTTTTTTGATACAATGCCCTCTTTTTTGATACGAAGCCCCCTTTTTTGATACAATGCCCCCTTTTTTGACACTATGCCCCCTTTTTTGATACAATGTTCTCTTTTTTGATACACTGCAACCTTTTTTGATACGACGCCCCCTTTTTTGATACAATGCCTCCGTTTTTTAAACAATGCGCCCTTTTTTGATAAAATTCGCCCTTTTTTGATTCTATGCCCCTTTTTTGATACGATGCCCCTTTTTTGATGCAATGCCCCTTTTTTGATACAATGCACCCTTTTTTGATACGATGCCCCTTTTTTTGATACGATACCCCTTTTTTTGATACAATGCCCCCTTTTGTGATACGATGCCCCCTTTTTATGATACAATGCCGCCCCCTTTTTTGATTAACAATGTCCCTTTTTTATACAATGCGCCCTTATTTTGATATGATTCCCCCTTTTTTGATTCAATGCCCCCTTTTTTGATACGATGCCCCCTTTTTTGATACAATGCCTCCTTTTTTGATACAATGCGCCCTTTTTTTGATACAATGCCCCCTTTTTTGATACGATGCCCCCTTTTTTGATACAATGCCCCCTTTTTGATACAATGCCCCTTTTTGATACAATGCCCCCTTTTTTGATGCAATGCCCCGTCTTTTTTGTCAACAAGGCCCATTTTTTGAGGTTTAACCTGACCCTTTTTGATACGGATTCCCCTTTTTACTGATAACCCCAAACCATACGCCCTTTTTGATACAATGCCCCCTTTTGTGTACGATGCCGCACCATTGTTTATGTACAATGCCCTTCTTTGTTTTGTTTTGATACGAATGGGCCCCTTCTTTTTGAATTACAATCCACCCTTTTTTTTATACAAGCCCTTATTTGTTTTATTTCCCCCTTTTTTGAGTTAAGCCCCCTTTTTTTGATACAGATCCTCCTTGTTTTGATACATTGCCGCCCATTTTTGATACACGCACCCTTTTTGAACAATCCCCCTTTTTTTTTACATGGCCCCCTTTTTGATAATGCCCCCTTTTTGATACAATCCCCCTTTTTTTTTAAACGATCCCCCCTTTTTTTGATACAATCCTCCTTTTTTGATACAAATTCGCCCTTTTTTTGATAACATCCCCCTTTTTTTTATACAATGCCCCCTTTTTTTTATACAATGTTCTCTTTTTTTTGATACGAAGCCCCCTTTTTTTTTACAAAAGCGCCCTTTTTTTTTTATAGATGCCCCCTTTTTTGATACATGCCCCCTTTTTTGATACAAAACCCCCCTTTTTGATACGAGCCCCCTTTTTTTGATACAAGCCCCCTTTTTTTAACAATGTTCTCTTTTTTGATACACTGCACCCTTTTTTATACATCCCCCTTTTTTTTGAAAAAATCCTCCTTTTTTGATACAATGCGCCCTTTTAAATTTAACGATGCCCCCTTTTTGTACAATGCCCCCTTTTTTTATACAATGTTTCCTTTTTTGATACACTGCACTCTTTTTTGATACAGACCCCTTTTTTATACAAGCCTCCTTTTTTTTATACAACCCCTTTTTTTTTATACAAACCCCCTTTATTGAGACGATACCCCCTCTTTTGATACAATGCTCCTTTTTTTTATACACTGCAAACCCTTTTTTGATACGATCCCCTTTTTTTGTACAACCCCCTTTTTTTGATACAAAAGCCCCCTTTTGGATACGACCCCCTTTTTATGATACAATCCCTCTTTTTTTAACAAAGCCCCCTTTTTTATACAATGCCCCCTTTTTTGATACGAAGCCCCCCCTTTTTTGATACGACCCCCATTTTTTGATACAATCCCCTTTTTTTTTATACAAACCCCCTTTTTTTTCATACAATGCCCCCCTTTTTTTTATACAACCGCAAAACCCTTTTTTTTACATCCCCTTTTTTTGATACGATACCCCCCTTTTTTTAAAAAAAACCCCCCCTTTTTTTTTTTTACAATCGCCCTTA
This sequence comes from Phyllomedusa bahiana, assembly GCA_025379985.1. Taxonomy (NCBI): domain Eukaryota; kingdom Metazoa; phylum Chordata; class Amphibia; order Anura; family Hylidae; genus Phyllomedusa; species Phyllomedusa bahiana. The sequence goes on from JAODAL010031845.1 coordinate 24,630, forward strand.
TTTTTTATGATTTTTCCCCCTTTTTTTATTTAATGCCCCCTTTTTTTGATACAAGCCCCCCTTTTTTATACATCCCCCATTTTTGAAACACTGCACCCTTTTTTGATGCAATGCCCCCTTTTTTTATACAATTCCCCTTTTTTGATCAAAGCCCCTTTTTTGATACGATGCCCCCCTTTTTTTGATACAATGCCTCCTTTTTTGATACAATGCGCCCTTTTTTTGATACAATGGCCCCTTTTTTGATACGAAGCCCCCTTTTTTGATACAATGCCCCCTTTTTGATACAATGCCCCCTTTTTGATACAATGCGACCTTTTTTGATACGATGCCCCATTTTTTTGATACGTTGTGCCATTTTAGGCGCATTAAGTAATCTATGCAAGGTTTACCTGACACCAATTTTTAGAAAGTATCGGACTTTCAGGCGCACTTTACACTGATTTAATGCGCCTAAAACTGGTATAGATATGCAACTTTTCGGACATGTCGCCCTTTGTGTCTGGTTGCTTAACTTCATTGTTCCTTACACACTGATTAGCCCTTCCCTGATATGTTATGTGCATTTACATCAAGATGTTGAGGAAGAAGTATGGAGCCTGCTCTATACATGGTGGATGTTGACTATTAAAGGGGCACTCTCACTACACTGATTTCTTTAAACATGTAGGCAAAGGTAACTAAAGACTATCACTAAATATATTGCTGTTCTGATTTTGCTTTGTTTTAGAGTAAGCGCAGATCTCTTATCTCCTGCATGTGTACACAAGATTCACTAGTTTACCGATCACCTATCTCTGCTCTAGCAGTGCCCGGGATGCGGTGTCTTATCGGCAGCACAGGAGCTTGTTTATCTATGTTACTGACAATTTTAACCCTTTAGAGCTCTGTAGACTTCTTCACTACTGTTTAAACCCTTCTGTTAACAATGTCCCTCTAATGTCCCTGCTGTAGAATTGCCCACAGCCTGAACAGGAAGTGGGAGACTGAAGCTGAAGAACCGCACACAGACTGAGCAGGAAGAGGGAGCCTGAAGATGTAGAACTGCCCACAGCCTGAGCAGGAAGTGGGAGCCTGAAGATCTACAACCGCCCACAGCCTGAACAGGAAGTGGAAGCCTGAAGCTGTAGAACTGTCCTCAGCCTGAACAGGAAGTGGGAGCCTGAAGCTGTAGAACTGCCCACAGCCTGAACAGGAATCGGGAGCCTTAAGCTGTAGAACAGCCCAAAGCCTGAACAGGAAGTAGGAGTCTGAAGCTGTAGAACCGCATACAGGCTGAACAAGAAGTGAGAGCCTGAAGATGTAGAAACGCCCACATCTTTAACAGGAAATGGGAGCCTGAAGCTGTAGAAGCGCCCACAGCCTGAACAAGAAGTGGGAGCCTGAAACTGCAGAACCACTCACAGTATGAGCAGGAAGCGGGTGCCTGAAGCTGTAGAACCGTCCTCAGCCTAAACAGGAAGTGGGAGCCTGAAGCTGGCTTTAAACACTCCTTTAAGTACAGCTTAATCTTGCATTCAGCGGCTGGTACAGAAGATAATTACAATCTCAGCCATTCAACCACTTAGATGCCATGGTCAGTGTGATCATGGAATCTAAGCTGTCAGATGGTTGTGTGGTGAACCAGGTGCAGAGAAGAGGGCGAGACGCAGAGGCAGCCTTCAAAGAGGCTAATCATCTGGTCATGGTGGCTGGCACCTCTCATGCCTCTCCCACTCAGGTACCAGGGAAGAGAGGGTCTGCACTGTGGATGATGGTGATAGTAATCCCCTGGGGCGCACTCTGACGGTGGTCACTCCCTCGACTGCCTGCGGTAGGTGGTGTGTGAGGTACCCTTGGTGTTCGGTGCAGAATAAGCAAGCAGGAGATAAAAGTCGTTCAAATCATATGCCAGCAGAGGCCTCCTGTTCTTCCTATAGCAAGATGACATACACACCTGGCAGTGGATTGCAGTCTCAGTTTAATTTTCTCACCCAGTTTGGGCCACTCAGGAGACCAATGCAGAGCAGTGTTCTTCCCAAATTAAGTCCCGTAGCATAAAAGCCTGTGGTGAACTCTTATCTCAACTTTCCAGATCCACTCCCATGCGGCCAGACATTAAAGGGTTTAAAGCTGCACTATGAACTCAGGGGCAGCACAGTCTATGTCAGGGTGGGATGATGGGGTGCACCTCTGACAGCTTGCAGAAGCTAGCAAGGATCACCTGAAGGTGGTAATCAGTGGAGAGACCTTTTCAGTGGAGGGAGACGACTCAGAACACCCAATTTACCCCATGTATATATATCCTCCTACTCTACTCCCACCCTTGTGTTGTCATGGTGATTCCCACCATTAGCTCCTGAGCAGCAGCCAAGCATTATGATCATGGTGTGACAGAGGGATTATATTATGTATACTAGCACAACCCTAATTTCACGAGCCGCAGCATAGCACACAGCCACCAAGGCAGCTACTCCGTTCCCCTGTGGACAGTGCCACCTCCCTAATGCACACAGGCTCTGGTCCATTGTGATTTAAAGCACTAGTGTGTGCCGCCAACCTGCTACAACTTCAGTTAGTGAGCTTCTGTGCCTACATAAAGGGACACTTTCCTTATTCCAGTGCTCGATTCTTGATGTGGTTTCTGACGTTCCTTCTGTATTGATTCCTGGGACCTGACCTCAACTTGATAGTTGACCTTTGCTATTTGTCCACTGCTTGTCCCAATCTTTGGCTTCATAGCTGACTAAGAAAGACCTCCACCTGCTTTGATCTTCAGCCTGTTTGATTACACCTTCCATCTACTCCCTTGGTACTGTGCCTGGATGTTAGCTGTCACCACACATTAGCACATCAAGGTTAGCGACCTGGTATTCCCCATCAGGAAAGTCCAGATCCCTTTACAGTGGTTAAAGGGGGAAAAACAGGGATTCCTTAGACTTTATACTTAAAGGGATTGTCCATGTTCTATCGAAAAATTCATATTATGCTCCAGCGGCCCCATTAAACTTATACTCACTTACCACCAAATCCTGGTTTCAGCACTGGCTCTCCCCATTTTTTTGTCTACATTGTCTCTTCCGCATGGGCACGTCAGAAATGAACAGCTCAAAAGGTGATGTAAGGAAGATGAGGTGAGCGCTGTAGCCAAATAGTGGTTGCGGTGATGATGTACCCATTTGAAAGTAGACAGAAGACTGGGGAAAACCAGCACTGTAACTGGGGACCAGAGGTAGGTGAGTATGAGTATTTTTGTTTTAATGGGGCGCAGTACTTTTTATTTCGAGGACATGAATGACCCTTTTAAGCCTGCGAGTCACCCAGAGGATCCACTAAATCATGCAAGCTAATGTTATGAATGGCAGACATTCTCCTGCCATTTCTTCTCCAGACTACTAGATTAGGTGCAACTGCCTCAAACAACTCTGTGGACTATCAGCTGACCATGCGCACATGTGAGCTTGATTATGTGGGAGTGGTTGACCGCTAGCCCTCTATAAAGCAAATTTACTTTGTAGCTCTTTTCTGTCTATACTTAGCTGAGAGATTGTGCCTTGTCAGCCAGTTGAATTCAGTCCTGTTTTGGTTACTTATCTGTTCCCTGATTGTTAGAGCCCTGTTTGTCTTAAAGGGGTTGTCTCACTACATTGATTCATCTCACCTCAGTCCTGTTTTTCTTGGTTTCACTTTGAAAATTTAGGGGCGTGTTTACTGGCTTCTCTAGGCTGTAATAGAAGCCAGGTCCCGTACTATAGCAAAACCCGTTGCTGGCAGCCTATCAGGAGAGATTGAACAGGTCTGTAGCTATAGTGATCAATGCTAGACGCCTATCAGGAGAGAGAGAACAGGTCTGTAGCTATAGCAACCAGTGCTGGCAGCCTATCAGGAGAGATCAAACAGGTCTGTAGCTATAGTAACCAGTGCTGGCAGCCTATCAGGAGAGATTGAACAGGTCTGTAGCTATAGCGACCAGTGCTGGCAGCCTATCAGGAGAGATGGAACAGGTCTGTAGCTATAGTGGCCAGTGCTGGCAGCCTATCAGGAGAGATAGAACAGGTCTGCAGCTATAGTAACCAGTGCTGGCAGCCTATCAGCAGAGATAGAACAGGTCTGTAGCTATAGCGACCTGAGGAGCTGGTGCAGCCCATACAAGAGGGGATATCTAGGAATAGGTAGGACACTGTTAATGGACACATATTACAAAATGACTTGTTTTTGCAAGATCTTTAACATAAAAAGAAGCAATCCCTGTAGTGAGACAATGCCTTTAAGTGCTTTGTATCTTCTGTTTTTTCTGTGTAAGGCCTCGTTCACACGGCGGATTTGGCCGCGGGTTTGCGGAGCGGGCTTGGGCGTGGTCGCGGCGCAAGTGGGGCGTGGTTTGGGGCGTGGCTTGCGGCGAGAGTTTGCCCCCATGCAAATTAGTAGGCAGGGGGGAAACCGCGCTGTGCACCAAACGCAGCGATACCCGCGGCAACACCGCGCGGCCGCCGCGCTGAGGACTCCCTGTCAAGAATTGACAGGAGAGTTCTCAAACACCCGCGGCCCCTAAGCCGCGGCCAAACCCGCGGCGTCTGAATATTAATGCGGTTTCCCATAGGAAACCATGTTAGTAAACTGGGTGCGATTTGGACGCGGTTTTGGCCGCGGAAACCGCGTCGGAACCCGCGGCCATAACCGTGGCCAAATCCGTCGTGTGAACAAGTTCTAAGTGTAAGTGTGTTTTATTCCTGAGTTCTCTTTGGTAGTTTTGAGCAGTTTGGTAGGGAAAGTGTTGGGTAGGATAGGGCCAAGGGTGTCTGTTGTTAGGGTTAGCTTTAGGGACAGGTTAGGGACCAAGTTAGGGAAAGTTAGTTGTTAGGGTTGTGTTTTTTGGTGTTTTGCTTCTGGATTCCAGTCATTTATCCTTCCTTCTCCATCCGTGGCCTTTTAAATCATCTGTCTTACTGTCTATTGGTAAGTCCCTACAATTATTTTTTGATACATACTTCATTACTTGCATGCAACTGATGGTTGGCTTCATTTCTGTTATAACTTTTGCTGCCATTTGTGCCAACCAGCATCATTACATATTTAATTATTATTATTTATTTTAAGATGCCATTAGTTCCAGGGCGCTGTACATTCGAGGGGGGTTACATACATAGCATATGTCAAACAAATACAATGGCAACAATAAGTGACTAACAATTGGTACAGAGGGAGAGAGAACCCTGCCCGTGAAGGCTTATAATCTACGAGGAAGGTGGAAAGAGACAGAAGGTGAGGGGTAGACATGTTTGTGGGGTGGTGTAGGGGCAGCAGGGTTATTGTAGGTTATAGGCTCCTGAAGAGATGGGTTTTCAGGTCACTTTAGAAGCTAGAGAAAGTGGAGGAGAGTCTGATGTGTTCGGGCAGTGAGTTCCAGAGTGTGGGGGAAGCACAGGAGAAGTCTTGGAGATGGTTGTTGAGGAGTTGACAAGAGGAGAGCAGAGAAGAAGGTCCTGTGAGGAGCAGAGATTACATGAGGGAGGTATCAGAAGATTAGAGCAGAGATGTAAGGGGGGGACAGGTTATGGATGGAGTATTAAAATGAGGGGTTGTATCATGAGATTTAGGATAGAGATGTATGGGGGGGGAGAGGTTAATGGAAGGAGATTATATGAGGGGAGGTATCAGGAGATTAGATCAGACATGAATGGGGGGACAGACTATGAATGGAGATTGCATGAGGGGAGGTATCAGGAGATTAGGGTAGAGATGTATGGGGGGGAGAGGTTATGAAGAACTGTGTAGGTTAATATTTACTAACTTGAACTGGATTCGCTGGGCAATGGGTGGCCAGTGGAGGGATTGGCAGAGGAGGAGAGAGTTGAATCAGACGGGCAGCAGAGTTGAGGATGGTTTGAAAGGGAGTAAAAATGCTAGACAGGAGGCCACAGAGTAGGATGTTGTAATAGTCTAGGCGGGAGATGATAAGGGCGTGGACCAGCATTTTTGGGCTTTTGAAGATAAGAATGAGCAGATTTGAGTGATATTTTTCAGGTGGAGGCGGCAGCAGAGGTGAGGGTTTGGATGTGCGGTTTGAAGGCAGCGGAATTGTGTGACTGGTGAAAGTGTACATACCTATATTTTCCCTTAGGCCATGTTCACACGGCTTAAAATGGGACATATTTCAGTCCGTAAGTCGCGCCGTACTGCACTCAATACGGCTGGAATACGTCCCAGTCATTACGGTAATCCACAGTTCTCAGATAACTATGGATTACGTCTCCTCTCCCTGCTCAGCGAATCCGCCGCGGGGGGGAGATAAGTGACATGTGAATTACCAGCAGCGTATACGCGCCACTAGTAATGATAGTCTATGGGCCGGCTAGGTGCCGCTCCCTCCCCCACTCCCGTCCACACGGCGTAGTTGCGGGGTGTAATTACACCCCGCAAATAAGCCGTGTGAACATAGCCTAACACTGACTATAAATTGGGTTTCATCCTATGGCAGGCTCGTCTGGGTTTTTTTTTCAGATAACCCACCTCCAGTAGGGGTAAGAGCCCACTCCTCAGAAGAATATTTACATTGTGAACAGAACAGAGTGTTTCTGCAATATCTCTTCAGAGCCGCAGCACGGAACAGTCCTTTGCCTTTTATCAGACATTATAAGGTCGACTTGTGGGTTTCTAATCTGGCAGCACTAGTAGCAGTGTCCTTCAGTCCACGGTTCAGCATTTCCATTCTCCTCTTGCTTCTAAAGAGCCTCAGGGTGATGTTATTTTCCCATTTATATAAAAGAAAAAAAAAATAATAATAATTAAACGTCATTGGTAAAACCACATCTGATTCACTAAACTATTTCCCTCAGTGCTGAAACTGTAACAGTGAGAAGGACAATCCATAAGGTTGAGAGAAAGCAGCAGGTAAGATCTGCAAATGAAAACATCCTCAAGTCCCTTGCACCAATCTGTGGCACGTGGGCGGCCTAGAAACCAGATCAAAAGCAGATTTTAGCCACAAGAACCTCGATAGTAATTGTGCAAGGCCTCCTGTTCATAGACATGCCGGTTATTGGCACTAATCACAAACTGAGAGGGAGAGAAGCCTTGAACTGAAAGAACTTGGTTTATCGGTCTGGTAGATAGCTCTGCCGAGGCCAAAATGTCAGCACGGTTCAGCGCTGTGTGTCCCGGTGGTTGAAAGAGCAACGGCAAACCAGAATGACCGCGAGAGATGCGGGGAGGTGATCTCTGCACGGACGCCTCATCTGATTGGCAGAATGATGCAAAGTAATTCACTCTGTGCTGCAAATGACGTTGGACGTCACATTCCTCGCCTAAGGCGGCAAACAGTGATGACATAAAGAAGGTGTTTGCAGGACACTGGTCTACGAGCCTGACCACCAGCTATCAGTAATCTGCTCTCAAAGACTGTCATTGTGCACAGCAAGACGGCAATGGAAGTATATCCTCTTCAGTGATGAGTCCTGCTTTGGCACAGATGCAGTCACATAGTACGGTTGAAAAAAGACACGTGTCCATCAAGTTTAACCAAAGGTGAGCAAAATGTGGGTGAAGAGAGGGAGACAAGGATTTCAAACCCAGCCTCACCACTGGTGAATGTCCTGAAACCCACAAGGCAAGAACCAATCTGCTCCAGTGTAGACCCCATCTCTGACTCCAGAGCCTCCACCGGCCAGGATCCAGAATTTTACATGGCTACATACGCATTCATGTTCTTTAGTTCCAGGTAGGTATCTAAGCCTTTCTTGAAACCCTCACCTGTTCCTGCTGTGTCCAGCTCCTCAGACGGCTATTCCACAGATTTACAGTTCTTACAGTGAAGAACGCTCTTCTCCTCTGGAGATTGAATCCTTTTCTCTCTAGCCGAAGGGAATGTCCTCTTGTTTTTTGAGGGGGCTTTACATGAAATAATTTTCCCCCATACTTTTTGTAGGGACCATTTATATATTTATATCAATCATGTGCTCCCGAAGCCGTCTTTTCTCAAGACTAAATAAGTTCAATTCTACTAACTTCTCATAACTAAGATACTCCATTCCCCTTATAAGTTTGGTTGCTCGTCTTTGTACTTTCTCTAGGTCCATTACATCCTTTCTATAAACTGGGGCCCAGAACTGAACAGCATATTCCAAGTGAGGTCGCACCAATGCTTTATACAGCGGTAGAATGACATCCTTGTCCCACAAGTCCAGGCCTCTTTTAATACACGCCAATATCCTGCTGGCCTTAGTGACAGCTGATTGACATTGCATGCTGTTCTGTAGTCTATGATCTACAACCACGCCCAGAACTGTCTCAACACGCGAGTCTCCAAGTTTTTCTCTCCCTAGGACATATGATGCCTGCAGTTTATTACATCCTAGGACATTTGATGCCTGCAGATTATTTGTAACCAGTGGTAGCCAGAGATCACATCACCACATGGGCAAGGCCCAGACCCATCTAGTCTTCATCTCAGGTCACTAACATTGGTCTGGTTGTGGAGCACTTGGTGCAGCCATTTCCGCAAAGTGTCCCTGGAGTCGCTTTTTTAGCAGGACAACACCAGGCACTATGTTGCTGGTACTACCGTGAGCTGCCAGTGTGGCCTAAACGTATTCCCATGGCCTGCAGCCTCTCCAGACGTGTCTCCGATACAACACATCTGGAGGTCCTGGGTTGACAATTCCATCGGAGTCACCAGCAGCTGATCCTGAGGATTCACCCAAGTGCATTAAACTTGGCAGACCATTCCTCTGAAACCCTTAAAGAAGTTTTCTCATAATGCAGTTTCACACAGCTACAGGCAGCTTTAGACTCGCACTTCCTGGTCAGACTGTAGGTTGGTCAATAGCAGTGATTGGCATATCTTCTCTGCTGTCCCTAACCGTGTTATTGTCATGAATGCAGGAGATTTATATACTATAGTACACAAGGTTGCATTTAGTTAAAGGGGTTTTACCACAAAGACATTTTGTACCTAGCTTGTCCTGCTTCAGCTTTGTGTGCTCAAAAGGAGACGTGTAGGATTTGTTTGAACTGCATATCATGTGACCCAGCAGGCTTATCATGCCCTTCCCCACAGTGTGCTCACTCTTGCCAAACAAAGGTCTGTTTATGTAAAGAGCTGTGAGTAGCTATAATGCTGAGTGGTTAGCACTTCTGCCTTTCAGCATAAGGGTCTTTGGTTCAAATTCCTACAGGAATCAAACATGTGTTTTTCATTTTGTTTTTCTCAGTGCACAGACCTGATTGAGGTTTCTTTGTTCGTTTTATTTATTTGTACTGTTTGACTAATTACTAAGGAGCACAGAGGACGGGAGTAGAATGACAGCACCTGGGCTTGGACACCCGCTCAGCAGTGAGTGTGTGATTACTAAGGACTACAGAGGACAGGAGTAGAATGACAGCACCTGGAGTTTGACACTCGCTCAGCAGTGAGTGTGTGTGATTACTAAGGAGTACAGAGGACAGGAGTAGAATGACAGCACCCGGGGTTGAACACTCGCTCAGCAGTGACTGTGTGTGATTACTAAAGAGCACAGATGACATGAGTAGAATGATAGCACCTGGGGTTGAACACTCGCTCAGCAGTGAGTGTGTGTGATTACTAAGGAGCACAGAGGACAGGAGCAGAATGAAAGCAGCTGGGGGTTGAACACGAGCTCACCAGTGAGTGTATGTGATTACTAAAAAGCACAGATGACATCACCTGGGGGTTGAACACTCACTCAGCAGTGAGTGTTTGTGATTACGAAAGTGGACAGTTGGCGTGAGTAGAATGACAGCAGCTGGGGGTTGAACACACGCTCTGCAGTGAGTGTGTGTGATTACTATGGTGTACAGTGGACAGGAGTAGAGTGACAGCACCTGGGGTTGGACACTCGCTCAGCAGTGAGTGTATGTGATTAATAAGGAGAACAGAGGACGGGAGTAGAATGACAGCACCTGGGGGTTGAACACTCGCTCAGCAGTGAGTGTATGTGATTACTAAAGTCTCCAAAAAAATAGGAATCTAGCAAGAGAACAAAGAGTGACTTTCAATGACTATATTTACTATTTTGCCATAGACAAACTTAAACTCTATCAGTTCTCAATCTATAAAGCACTAAAACTTAACTTTTATTATGTATAACACTTAACCTTGATACACACTATTTAAAAACCTGATTTCTAACCTCTCAATTTGTCCCTTTCTAATTGTGAAGGAATAACTCCTTTTCTATTATCAAGTCTGGTGGAACACAACCTATTAACAGGGGAACCCTCGCACCTGCTTCCTGGGGTCCTGTACGTGCACTTCGCCTCCCAGGCACACGCGTGGCGGCTTTCTGCTCTTTATTGGGTCAGTATCTCTATTGCCTGCCTCTGGACCTGTGACCCTCCTGGCTATAAGAGGAACTTCCAGTCCTTGCTCCAGTGTGAGTTCATTGTTGTTGTTGTGTGTATGTCCATCAGAGCTCCTGACCTGCTCCTGGCTTCTGCTATTCAGGATTTAACCCCTGAGATGCCTGGTTCAGTTCCTGCAGTCCATCAGAGCTCCTGACCACCTGGCTGTTGTTTCTGCTCTCCTTGCACCTGTCCAGATACCTGCTGTTTTACTGCGTTACACCTTACCAGTTTCCTGCTGTAGTCCTGCCGTTGTATACGTTTACCTGCTGTCACCTGTCGTCGTACCTGTCTGCTACCACCTGGGACCTGAAGTCTTCCTATAACCACATATCTGCCCCCATCGCTCCCAGGGTTTGGTGTTCCTGTCCTGCACATCGGTTGTCACCGCAAGTAGCCACGTCAGGGGTAGCGACCTGAGGGTTCCCCGCAGCTAAGTCGTCCGGCTTTGTGACGGGTTATGTAGAACACCGAGGGCCCCTTAAACTCCACTCTCTGCCGTGGATCTCCATCCAGGACTGTGGAGTCGGAGTCGTGGAGTTGGTGCCTATTTTGCAGGAGTCGGAGTCGTCATAAAAGGGACCGACTCCCAAAATATATAATAAGTTGGTCCACTTAGTTTGATGCAAAGAGCAATTTTATATACAGTCATCTTACCTATCTTATACATAAATGTGACTGGCAAGTGCTTAGTTCTGCAGATTCTTTCCTGTAACTGCATTGTTACTGTTTTGCTCCTAAAAATCAAAATGTAAATTTTTATTATTTTGTTAGTATTTGGGAAATCCACCGTTGGTTTTCAGCAAAGCCTGAATCCTTCTGGGGCTCTGGATCAGATTCAGTCATATCTTGACCAAAATCTGATCCCAGGTCTCTTCTACACATTCAAAAGATCAAAACATTGTTACCCTTTTGCTTGTCAATGTCTGTTCTACCTAAATAGCTTGATTATTGTATCATAAGGTGATAAACAGCCTGATGTTACTATTGTCCTACAGTAAAGTTATCACTTAAACATGCGCCGTGTATGAGGAAGTCGGGAGACGGAGTCGGGGTCAGAGGTTTGCGAAATTGAGGAGTCGGAGTCGGGGCTTTGGCTTGCCGACTCCACAGCCCTCTCTCCATCTATACCATCTCGCCTGCGGTGATCACAGAGGATCCACACCCGTTTACCATCGATCGGCGTGTCAGTACCTACTGTCACCGCCGGATCGTTACACAATGAACGGACCTTGTTCACTTCCGTTACACAGCAAAGCGCAATAAACCGAGCCAACACACAGACGCCAAAGCGAGTCTCTTTTGCCCCGAAATAAATTTTTATCTATTTTTAGAAATCAACCTCAATCAAAAATATTTTTTGTGGAATGAAAAAAATAAAACATCTATGGATCTATAAAAGCAGAGATGGAAAAGCAATAAAGATTGTTGTGTCAAGAGCCGGTTAATTCCATCAAGACTTGTTCCATTTTCAATGAAAGGAGATAAGTGAAATCCTTCAGGGTGCGCACCTGGTGCGGGCGAGGTGGCCAAGGTTTGTCGGAGGCTCAATGTAGTTTTATATCCCAGCCAATATATCATCATATTGATCTCTGGCCTCAGTCCTGGTGGCGTCCATTTTTTCCAAACATAATTAAAGTCTTTGTTTTAACACCACGGAAAGACAGGAGCTCAGTCCTCCATTTGGCCACAACGTGCGTTCTGGAAGCCAATGTTAACAATTGGTTATGTGCTTTTGGTTCCTGGTAATTTATCACCCGGCAGCATTGCAGTAGGCAACCGTGGGAACTGTTCTCTGAATATTGTGTAGCCGGTATCGCTCTGCTCTGCACTGATGAGGGGCAAACACCCCAAAACAGCTGTCTGCAGATGAGTGATACTGGCTTGGCTAATATACCTTTTGCTTTCTCAAGACTCAGTGGGTCAAAAGCAAATTGAGGATTTGTTACATCCAACAGAGGGCGCTTGAGCTTCTCAGCTCCTTTCCCATAATGTCTTGTGATATGCAGATGCTTCGTGGAGCGCCAAAAGGCAATTCAAAACTCCACACGCCTATATGGTGCTCTCACTAAGGAGAGATATTCCCCTTTCTGAGCCACTCATTGCCTCCCACCCAGCCAGCCAGTATCGCGCTTCTCTGCTCTGATGAGGTGTACAATCCTGAAGCTGCTGCTGTCTGCAGATGAGTGATACTGGCTTGGCTAATAACCCTTTTGCTTTCTAAAGACTCAGTGGGTCAAAAGCAAATTGAGGATTAGTTACATCCAATAGAGGGTGCTTGAGCTTCTCAGCTCCTTTCCCATTATGCCTTGTGATATGCAGATGCTTCGTGGAGTGCAAAAAGGCAATTCAAAACTCCACACACTTATATGGTGCTCTCCCCAAGGAGAGATATTCCTCTTTCTGAGCCGTTGCCTCTCACCCAGCTAGGTAGTATCGCTCTGTTCTGCATTTATGAGGGGCAAATCCCCGAAACAGCTGCTGTTTACATATGAGTGATATACTGTCTTGGCTAATATCTCTTTTGCTTCTTAAAGACTCAGTGAGTCAGAAGAAAATTGAGGATTTGTTACATCCAATAGAGGGCGCTTGAGCTTCTCATCTCCATTCCCATAATGCCTTTTTATATGCAGATGCTCAGTGGAGGGCAAAAAGACCATTCAAAACTCCCTACGCCTACATGGTGCTCTCCCCAAGGAGAGATATTCCTCTTTCTGAGCCATTGCCTCCCACCCAGCCAGGTAGTATCGCTCTGTTCTGCACTGATGAGGGGCAAAATCCCTAAACAGTTGCTGTATGCAGATGGGTGATACTGGCTTGGCTAGTATCCCTTTTGCTTTCTAAAGACTCAGTGGGTCAAAAGCTTCTTGGCTCCTTTCCCATAATGCCTTTTAATATGCAGATGCTTAGTGGAGGGCAAAAAGGCAATTCAAAACTCCACACGCCTATATGGTGCTCTCCCCAAGGAGAGAGATTTCCCTTTATGATGGTGAGTGTCACATACACACTCACCAGCAGTTGACGCAGGGTGTATTGCAAGGGGTTCATCTCCACTCACTTAATCTTGCACTCACCTTCCACTCGGATGACAAACTGACCATAAATCCCACCCTAACACAGTCCACGCAGCCCAAAACACCCGCTGCCACCACCTTCCAAGAGAGTGAAAAGACTCCGTTCTCCAGCAGTCACAGGGTTGAACACTCTAACCAAAGGTTATGGAGTCTTAGCCAAAATTGAGGAAAGATATTTATCCAGCACCCAACCTTGGATAAATATGTGTCTAAAATAAAATCACGTTTAATTGATATCAGATAAAAAAAACTGCATCCGATTAAGAGGTGCGCAAGCCCCAAAAGTGTCCAGAGGAACGCAGGCTGGGTGCATGCAGCTCTTTTAATGCCTATCAATTAAACATGGGATTTACTATTAGACTATGGATTCTTAGGGCATGTTCACACGATGGTTTTTGCCGCTGCTTTCGGGGTGGATTTGGCACGGATTCCACCCCTCAAACAGTGTCAAAATTACTATAAAACGACCCAAGTTTATTTAAAGGGGTTGTATCATTCCATTAAATGGTCTTCAGAATAAGGGGACAGTGAAAACAAGCAACTTTGCAATTGGATGTCATTTGCAAAGCTGTCTTGTTTTCACAGTCTCCTTTATCTTTGTTTTCTGTAACATGGTTCCCCCAGTGCGGTCGTTCCTCTCCCTTTCATTTCATTGGCTGACGGCTCTACTAATTTACATTCTGTCCGGCCCCCGGTCATAGTCACAGGAGCGCGCATTCCTGCCTCTCTCACTAAGAATAAGGGGTCGGCAACAATTTCACTCTGCACAAACCCGCAGCTCCTCAGTGACCACTGAGCTGCTTCTACAATCAGAAAACAGCGAATTGTGCTCGGTGCCTAATGCTCCTGCGTGTAAACATAGAAGGGAGATGGATTCTGTGCTGCTTGGATGAGTTCATAGAAGACTGGATACAACTGTAACAAAAACCTCCAGCTGTGAGAGGAGAAGAGATCAGTGCTCTGAGTTCATAGAAGACTGTCTAGACTGAATGCAGGCCTGTGCTATGTAAACAGCTCTTACAAAATAAGACTGCATAGGGAGAGGAACCACACAGGGACATGTGGACTCAGAGAGGGGGGGGGGGGGGTTAGAGCACCCCTGACTGGGAGCGAGCAATGAACAGTGAAGGGGGGGGAATGATGTCATCCCCCTTCAGTTAAGAAACACCCAGCTGGGAGGGGAAGAAACGACCCTGGATTTGAAGAGCTGAGAAACTGAGATTACATTGAGACACACGAACTGATGAAGCGATAAAGCCCCTTTAACATTGATTCCTCTGTAAAACCGCATCACATTTCCTACAACGCAGGTTTTACACGCTTATAGTAAGCACGGAAAAATAAGCAAGATATCAATTCTTTGAGACAGATTTTGCACCTCCCATGAAGCATATAGGAAGCGAAAACTCCGCGCTCGGAAAATCAGTGTCGTATCTTTGTTTGAAATACAAGTGCGGATTTTCCAACAAGGACCCGTTGCAAATTCAGTGCTGGGATTTCTTTTTCAAAAATGTTTTTTTTGGATGGAATTAAACCATATATTGCTTCTAGTTTGACTTTGGAGGAAGTGGCTGCCTCCATTTTGTTTTTTTGCACTCCACCCACCTTGACAGGTTTTAAATCAGTGCAGTGTGTTTAAATGTCGGTGCCTTCCCTCCCTGAGACATGGAAGTCTGAACAGAGTCCATGAGAGGTAACAATAGTGTAGGAACACCTGCCTTCAGGTCCCGTTGGTGTTTCGGAGGTGGCTTAAAGAGTTTTGATCAAAAATGTGAGCTGAGAACCTCAAAGTAATTTTCATATATCCTAGATAGCAGAAATGCTTTTTTCAAAATTCCTATGTCCCTTTTGATAGTGCTCCAGTTTATAGTGTGCCACTGTTTTTTGGAATGTGTATAAATCCATTGGGTGAACATACTCTTACAGCATACAAGGACCAAACTTATTAAAGTTTTAAGCTTTAATAGACAAAAGGTACAGAGCTTACAGAATGGAAAAATAAAGATAAAATATGACACAATTGCAGCATCTAAGCGTCTTACTACTTCAAGACTGGATGTACCGGCAGCACACTTAATGAGCAGGGATAAATATGAGGGGCCAGACCGGGGATGGCCCACCTCAAATATCATCAATATACAGTGAGTCATGGATTAAAATCCTGAGGGGCACACAATGTCCCCCTGCTCATGCCAGCACATGTCCAGGCCCGTTGAAGTTCACCAGTGACCATCTGGATGATCCAGAGGAGGTGGGAGAAGCTCATGTGGTCAGATGAGACCAATGTAGAACTTTTTGGCGTCAACTCCACTCGTTGTGTTTGAAGGAAGAAAAAGGATGAGTACAAGCCCAAGAAAACCATCCCAACCATGAAGCATGGGGATGGATACCTCATACTTTGGGAGGGATTTTCTATAATAACCCTGCTGCCACTACTCCACCATCGACACCTTCACAAGTGACCTGAGTACCCATCTCTCCAGGAGCCTCCACCCTATAATAACCCTGCTGCCACTACTCCACCATCAACACCTTCACAAGTGACCTGAGGACCCATCTCTTCAGGAGCCTCCACCTTACAATATCCCTGCTGCCCTACTCCACCATCAACATCTTCACAAGTGACCTGAGGACCCATCTCTTCAGGAGCCTCCACCTTATAATATCCCTGCTGCCCCTACTCCACCATCAACACCTTCACAAGGGACCTGAGGACCCATCTCTTCAGGAGCCTCCACCTTATAATAACCCTGCTGCCACTACTCCCACCATCGACACCTTCACAAGTGACCTGAGGACCCATCTCTTCAGGAGCCTCCACCTTATAATATCCTTCTCTACTATACACACATTCCCATCCCTCGCCGTCTGTTTCCTTCCTCCCTCATAGAAAGCTCTTGCAGGCAGGGTCCTCTCTCCTCTGTATCAGACTGTCTCTTATTTAGGGATAAAAAGTGTTCCGCTTCGGATTTGGGTCAAAGTTAATTAAGGTCGGCCCAAAACAATATTTCTAGATATTCACCAGAAAGTCAACTGTTACCCAAAATTGGAGTTGGGGATTTTTGTATTACAGGGCTCCAATGGGTTAACTAACCCACTCCCCAGCGCTGTTGCTAGTCCCGTGGTGCTGTCACTGGGATGTCACTTGTGATCCAATGGCGCTGTGACATCACTTCCAATCAGAGTTTAGCTTTCAATTTTCCAGAGTAGAATAAGAAACGAAAGCTGAACTCGGATAGGTGGCTATGGGCTCTGATTGGTGGCTATGAGCTTGATTTGGGGGCTATGAGTCTGATTGGTTGTATAAGCTCTGATTTGGTGGTATGAGCTTGATTGTCCTATGGGCTTGATTGGTGGCTATGACCTGATTGGGGTATGAGCTCTGATTGGTGGGTATGGGCTCTGATTGGTTGCTTGAGCTCTGATTGGGGAGCTATGGGGCTTGTTGGTTCGCTATGGGGTCTTTGGTCGCTATGGCTCTGATTGGTGGCTATGAGTCTGATGGTTGCTATGAGCTTCTGATTGGTAGCTATGAGCTTGATTGGCGGATGGGCTCTGTTTGGTTGCTATGAGCTCTGTTTGGTCGTATGGGTTTCTGATTGGTGGCTATGGCTCTGATTGGTTGCTAGGGGTTTATTGGTGGCTATGAGCTTGATTGGTCGCTTTGGGCTTGATTGGTGGCTATGAGCTTGATTGGTTGCAGGGGCTCTGATTGGTGGCTATGGCCTGTTTGGTGTAGGGGCTCTTTTGGTCGCTATGGGCTCTGATTGGGTGCTAGGGCTCTGATTGGTGGCTATGAGCTTGTTTGGTTGCTATGGGCTTGATTGGTGGTTTATGAGCTCTGATTGGTTGCTATGAGCTTGATGGTGGTTGGGCTCTGTTTGGTTGCTATGGCTTGTTGGTAGCTAGGGCTCTGATTTGGTCGTATGGGCTAGATTGGTCGCTATGAGTCGGTATAGAGCTTGTTTGGGTCACTATGGGCTCTATTGGCCCTATGAGTTGATTGGGTCGCTATGGGCTCTGATTGGGTTTTGTATGAGCCTGTTGGTGGCTATGAGCTTGTTGGGCTATGGGTTTGTTTGGTGGTATGAGCTCTGATTGGTTTGCAAAGAGCTTGATTGGTGGTTTGGGGTTGATTGGTTTGTATGAGTTTTTTTGGTGCTAGGGCTCTGTTGGGTCGCTAGGGGGCTCAGTTTGGGTCGCTATGAGCTCTGGTTTGCTTGAGCTCTATTGGTCACTATGGGCTTGTTTGGGTCGTATGGCTCTGATTGGTAACTAGGGGCTCGTTTTGGTTTATGAGCTCGTTTGGTTGCTAGGGGGCTCTGTTTGGGTCGCTATGGACTTGTTTGGGTCCAATGGCTCGATTGGTTGCTGGGGGTTGATTGGTTGCATGAGCTCTGTTTGGGTTTGCTAATGGGCTCTGATTGGTCATATGAGCTCGTTGGTACTTTGAGCTCTTTTGGTTGCTATGAGCTCTGTTTGGTAGCTATGGGCCTGATTGGCGGTATGGGCCTGATTGGTTTTCTTGAGCTCTGATTGGGGGGGATATGGGTTGATTGGTCGTATGAGCTCTGTTGGTCGCCCATGGGTGATTGATTTTTATTTGGGCTCTGGGGTTTTATGGGCCTGATTGGGTTTCTATGGGTCTGGTTATATGGGCTCTGATTTGGTTTCTATGGGTCTGATTGGGTTGCATGAAAACCCTTTGGGTTTCTACGGGTTGGGTTGGTTGTTTTGGGCTTTGGGTAACACCCCGTCAGGGGTGATCGCCGGACCATTGTTGTGTATTTTCCCCCGGTAAAAAAGCCCAGCCCTGCCCGGGAAGCTTAGGGCGTGCTGGCTGCGGGCCCCCGGGGGCCGGTTTGTGGTGGCTTTCTCCGGGCCCCTGCCGCCCTTCCCCTCGGTTGGGCAGGGTCACGGGCCCGGGACACTGGGGGGGGTTCTCCTCTACTCCAGGTCACGTGACGCGGTCAGCGCGAGCGTGGTTTTGTGTCCCGCCCCCCTTTAGCGCGTCCCCGGGGTTGCTTAGTGATTGGGGGATCGCGGCCCCCCCCCCCCCCTGGCGACGGGCCCGGGTGCCGGGGGGGGGCATTTCGTGACGTGGGGCCCCTTTGGCCCCTTTGGGGGGGCCCGGCGGGGGTGCCCGGGCGGGTGGAAAAAAGGCGGGGGCTTGCGGTGGGGGGCCCGGCAGTTTGGGGGGGGGGAGGACGGCAGGGATCGGAGCGCGGGACCTCGGCGGTGGAGCAGCCACGGTGAGAGGACGATGAGCGATCACTGCGCGGGCCCGAGTTTTGCGCCGCTCCCCCCCACCCCCCCGGGGTGAATTACCGCTATACCCCGGCGCCTGGGGGTTTTGGGCCAATAACCCCCCCGGTTTTGTAGTGTGGGAAAAGGGGCCTTAAAAGAAAGGAATAGACCACCCGTATGGGGGAGAACCTTTTGGATGGAAAAGACCCCTGTATGGAATTTTGTGTATGGAAAGGGGGGGGAAAAACCCCAGAGATGGTTTTGTCCGCCTGGGATGGAAAAGTGTGTATGGGGGACCCTCAGAGATGGAATTTGACCACCCCCCTTTTTGGGGGGGGAAACCTTTAGGATGGAATAGTCCGCCTGTATGGAATGTGTGTATGGGGGACACCTCAGAGATGGAATAGTCCGCCCGTATGGGGGGGAGACCCCCCAAAGGGGGGAAAAGGAAATAAAACCACCTGTATGGAATGTGTGTATGGAAAGGGGGGGGGCCTCAGAGATGGAATATTTCCCCTGTATGGAAAAAAGTGTGTATGGAAAGGGGGGGGGGATAAGAGATGGAAAAAGACCCCCCCGTATGGGGGAGACCTCAGAGATGGAATAGTCCGCCTGTATGGAATGTGTGTATGGGGGAGACCTCAGAGATGGAATAGTCCGCCTGTATGGAATGTGTGTATGGGGGGCCCCCTCAGGGGAAAGGAATAAAACCGCCCGTATGGAAAATGTGTGTATGGGGGACACCTTTAAAGGGGGGGGGGGGGGGGGGGGGGGGGGGGGGGGGTGGGGGGGGGGGGGGGGGGGGACCGCCTGTATGGAATGTGTGTAAAGGGGGGAAAAACCCCAGGGGGAAAAGACCCCCTGTTTGGATTGTGTGTATGGGGGAAACTAGGATGGAAAAGGGCCGCCTTTTATGGAATGTGTTTGGTAAAGGGGGACCCTTGAGATGGGGAAAAGCCCCTGTATGGAATGTGTGTAAAAAGGGGGGGAAAATCAGGAAGGAAAAAGGGCCGCCTGTATGGAATGTGTTTATGGAGGGGGGGGGGGGGTTAAAAACCCCCAAAATGGAAAAGGGCCGCCTTATGGCCCCTGTGTGTATGGGGGAGACCCTCAGAGATGGAATAAATCCCTGTATGGCATGGGTGTATTGGGGGAGACCCAGAGAAAGGAAAAAAGTCCCCCTGTATGAGCAAAGTGTGTTAAAGGGGGGGGGGGGGAGACCTCGAGGGTGGAAAAAGTGCCCGTATGGCATGTGTGTATTGGGGGGGGGGGGGGCTCAAAAGATGGAATTTGGCCCCCTGGATGGGAAAGTTTGTATATTGGGGGGCCCCTCAGAGATGGAAAAAGGGGCCGCCTGTAAAGGAAAGTGTGTATTTGGGGGCACCTCAAGAGATTTTGGGAAAAGACCGCCCCGTATGGGGAAAGTGGTATTGGGGGCAACCCCAGGGGGGAATTTGTCCCCCTGTTTTGGGCATGTGGGGTTTTGGGGGGGCACCCCAAAAGATGGAATAGGGCCCCCTGTATGGAAAGTGTGTATGGGGGGGGGGGGGGGTTCCCCAGGGGCACCTCAGGAGATGGAATTGTTGCCTGTATGGGAGAGACCTCCCGAGAGGGAAAAAGTCCCCCCTGTTTGGCATTTTGGGGTATGGAAAGGAAAAATGGGGGGGGGGGGGGGGCAGCTAGAGATGGAATAGTCCGCCTGTTGTGGCGGGGAGGGGGGGGTGTTGTTTCCTTCCCCTGCTAATTTTTCTTTTAGTCCCTGCTGGTGTTAGTATGGAGGGCCTTTTAGGTCCCTCTGGTTGTATATAATTTTACCCCTGGGTTTTTTGGGTTGTGCTTTCCATTTATGGAAGACCTGAATTTCGGGGTACAGGCCCCTTCTGTTGGCGGAAAGGGGTTATAAAAAAAGTAAAAAGAAGGGTTTCATCTCCCCTACAAGGGTCCGTGGATTGTGCTGGGACAAAGGGCGGGCCCCCCCGGGGGGGGCCCCTCGGGTCTTTGTCCCTTTCGGGTGTCGTTAAAAGTGCGTGGGGTGGGGGGGGACTTGTATTGTGGACCTTCCTGTGCGGGCCCGGATGGGGTTATTCCCCGGGGAAAAAAGGGGTCCCCCAAATTCTTTGCTTACTTTGGGGTCCTAAGGGGCCCCATGGGTTAAAAAAGCTATGGGTTAGAATACTTCATTTAAAAAAGCTCCATCTCAGTAGGGCCCAAATTTGTTTAGTAAAACTTAAATGGTTTGTAAGACAAAACGCTTTTGAAGCCCCAGGGAGGGGACAAAATAACCGTTTCATGTAAAAATTTTTTACTCCGGTTTTCGGGGTTTTCCCAAAATGTTTCCTTAAATTTAAAGGAAAAATTTTTTGGAAAATAAAGATTCATTTGGGGCCGGGAAAATTTTTTCCCAAAAATTTTTTTTTGAAAAACCCTATAAGCAAAAAAAAGGGGGGGCATGGGCCCCCGTAAGGGCCCGGGCCCCCCCCTCTCCATCAGCTATCCCTCAGAATCACCCTGATAATACCCTATTGAGTCCAAGAGTGATCCAGGTCTCCTCAAGCCTTGCGGAGTATATCCCAATGCGCTTCCCTTATTTGATTCAGCAGAGGATCCGAGTAACTGCAGAAACTTGATGTGTGAACATAGACCAAGATATCAAGGAGTGCGCGCCACTGATGAACAGACGTAAAAAAAATGCATAGAAAGGGGGACCCATCGATTTGCATCTGTTTTCTATACAAATGCACTTCCGTTTTTGGCCATGTCCGTCTTTTGGGTTTAGATCCTTTCCATCCATTTTGAATGGAACGCCAATCGCAGGTATGCACCAGGCCTCCCGCACTGACTTCCGTGTAATGCCCGCTCTCCTCTCGCTGCTGGGGGTTCAGCTCTTGCATTTGGGTTCTCCCCAGATCACATCTGATGCCTGTCTCTCTGGAAGTTCCAGCAGCATGTCACCCCCGGTGTCTTGTGAGAGTGATGTGATGCCCCGGCCCCTTGTCTGATACTTGTTATGTACATGTAATCCTAGAAGGTGAAGAAAGGGGGCGATACCTTTTTAGGGGTAACTGGTAATTTGATAGTGAGCTTTCAAAGGTCTAGCTCCTTCTTCAAAATGTTATACAAAAAATAAAAATGTACAACTTTTTATAAAAAAGACTGGCCCTTCAAAGGGGTCAGTAATTTTTCGTCTAATTTGTGGCTTCACAGTTCACACATAGTTTGTAGATAGAAATTCCACCGGGCTAAGAGATAAGACAAGAATTCAACCCTCCGTAAATTTTCCAGATTGTGATTTCTTGCCCTGTTGTAAATAACTGCTCTTATATTTTGCATTTTTGTTATTGTTAAGAATTCTAAGTTTTCTTTGAAGCCATGTCTCTTGTGTATAAAAACCCTGAAAAATTTTTAGTCTTGTATAAATGTCTAAAAGGAAGTGGTTCTCTCAAAACTCACCATCAAATAAAACCCGTTACCCCTCAAAAAGGTATCCCCTGATTTTTCACTCTTCTACAAACTTTTATGGTAACACGGTAAAAACTTATAATATGTAACACTCTGAAGTTTAGGGTAAATTCCGTGCGGCATAGGGTTTCCCGGGTTTCGGCTTTAAAAAGACCGCCCATGGGTTAGTAAAAACCCCTAGATTGGGCGCCAGCTTGGCTTTTTTTTGGCCGTTTTCAAATCCCAAAACCATCTAAAAAAAAAAAAAAAAAAAAAAAGTTGGAATATGGACAATCTTCCAGCCGGTTTAGGGTGGAACATTTACTGTTCAGGGGGGTCGTGGCCAGAACCATCCTCAGAAGACGACAAAATACCAGTTGGATTCTTCTATCAGTCTGACCGCTGTTTTATCTATGCTGTCGCCTTGGTTGACGCTTCCTCTGCTCGTCTCTTGATGACCTTTATGGATTTTGGTTTTGCTGCTTCTATTTCCTGGAGAGCTGTGAGGTTGAAGATGTCAAGTAGAATCCAGACAGTGAAACGCGTCAGTGCGGAGCGTTACTGTTCTGTCGACTTCTGTGTAATGCAAGTTTTTGGATCTTTAAGGCTCGGCTCTTTGGGTTTTTTTTTTTTTTTTTTTTTAAACTGCATCAAAAACTCAGCCAATTAAAAAAAAAAAAAAAAAGCATGTATTTTATTATTATTGCAGGTGGTTGAGACTAAGGGTATATTCACACGGCGTGTGCTGAAATACGTGGAAAACAATGCCCGTTGTAAAGTTGTTGTACAGATTGCAACTTTTTATTTTAATTTTTTTACCCCCAAATGTCTCGCTGTGTGCGCGGGAAAATAAATCTGCTTTGGTACATTGTGCGGCGTTTGCACTTTGATATTACAGACTTGCAAGTACACGTTGTAATTACACCATCTGAACATACTCTAAGTCTATGTCTGCACTGCACAGAAAAACGGCCACTTTTTTTCTAAAAAAGTCTGTAAAGCTTCCCATAGACTCTATAGTAAGAACGTCCCGCTGTCTCCCATAGACTTAAGAAGAACGTCCCCCTGTTCCCATAGACTTATGAAAGAACGTCCGCGTTCCCCCTAGACTCTATAGTAAGAACGTCCCGCTGT